>PVJS01004114.1:0-71070 GCA_004027185.1 Glis glis
CTCAATGTTTTTAACAACTCTTGAAACATCATCCTTAGTCTAGGGTCAATGAAGCACAAAGAGGCAAAGTAATAAGCCTGCAGTCATTTAGGAAGCAACAGGGCCACTACCTGTGTCTAAGCTGTTGACACAAAGCCCATGTTCTCAGCCCCATGGAATCCACAGTAGTTGCTGGTTGGCAGGGTGGAGAGGGTGGGGCGAGGGGGAGGGGTCTCTAACTTCTGGGGTTTCGGCTTGGGCAACAGGATGCTGGCTGCTGGTGCTGCCTAGTGCATGTTGATTTTTGCAGGACTTCAAAGAGGTTTTTCATTTGGGGTTAAGACTCAAGTTCCCAGTGCCGTAAAACCAAAAAGCAAACAACAACAACAACAACAACAACAACAACAACAACAACAACGGAATCCTCCCAGAACCAGAATGCTTGGGAATAATTTATGAGGGCGGGACTCAGAGGGAAGTGCTCCAAGAGTTGTGTGCATGTATATATAATATATATATATTTGGTACTGGGGATTGAACACAGGGGCATTCCACATCTAAGCTACCCTTCCAGCCCTATTTTATTTTTTATTTTGAAACAGGGTCTCACTAAGTAGCTGAAGCTGGCTGCAAACCTGCAATCCTCCTGTCTCAGCCTCCCAGGTACTGGGATTACAAGTGTCCACCACCGTGCCCAGCTGTGCATGTGTTTCTATTCCTTTATACCCTAATATTATTTTATTTTTTTGTGGTACTGGGGATTGAACCTGTGGGCATTCTACCTCCAAGCTACACCCCCAGCCCTATTTTATTTATATTTTGAAACAGGGTATCGCTAGGTTGATGAGTCTGGCTACTTGCTGAGGCTGTCCTTGAACCTGTGATCCTCCTGTCTCAGCCTTCCATGTCCTGAGATTACAAGTGTGCGCCACCACTCCCCGGCTTTCTATACCCCAATATGATGTATAATTTTCATGCACCAAATTAAAAACAAAAAGACTCATGTACTGTGCTCTTTCTGAACACACCCAGATGTTCAGGACACAACTGGATATATGGGTCTGGGGCTCAGGAGAGAGGGCCAGATTAGAGTTGGGAACCAACCCAGGAAGATATGAAGCAGGGAGAGAGAAAGGTACCCTCCAGGAGGAAACTTAAGGGCTGGGCAGGTGGAGAAGATCAGGCTGAGGGCTGAGAAGTGGGCAGAGACCACGGCAGGACAGGAGTGGCTTCAGGAAGGATGTGATGGATGGCGCAGGTGCTGGAGAAGCCAAGGAGTTGGAAGAGGTACCCCTGGAGTAACTAGCAGGTGGGCGGTGACCTCCATAGGATGATTTCACTGGTCTGGTATTAATGGGAGATGGAGGTGGAGGGTTACTGGTTAGCGAGCCAGGAGAGGGATGAAGTGAGACCTTCCACAACTTAGTAAGACCCTGTTTCAAAATAAAAATAGGGCTGGGGGTGTAGCTCAGAGAAGGGCAGCTGGTCCATGGAGGGAGGTGGTGTTAGAGAAAAGGGTGTGGGTCCAAGATGGAAGAGACAGAGGACACGCAAACTGACATGTGAGAGGAAGGACCCCTAAGGAAGCTGAGGGCTCATCCACTGAAGTGGCGTAAGGGGCATAGAAAGGGTCAGGGAGGGCCCTGATGTGGACTTGTAGGGACAAGAAGGTCACTGAGGGTCACGATCAGGAAATGTTTCTTTTTCTACTGTCGTTCTGGAATGGTTCTTAGATAACGGGTAACGTGGGAGTTTGTGTCTACAGGTAGAATGAGAGTCCTGAGTACTCTTTTTTTTTTTTTTTGTGGTACTGGGGATGGAACCCAGAGGCATTCTACTTCTGAGCTACACCCCCAGTTCTAGTATTCTTTATTTTGAAACAGGGTCTCACTAAATTGTGGACAGCCTCACTAAGTTGCTGAGGCTGGCCACGAACCCACGATCATCCTGTCTCAGCCTCCGAAGTACTGAGATTACAAGTGTGTGCCACCACGCCCGGCTCTGAGTACTCTTGATTTAGAAAACTCCAGCCCAGTAGGAGGCCTGGTTTTGGTAGCAGCTTCACTGTTGAATGGCAGATCACTTACTTTGCTATTTCCTATCTTTTTTTTTTTTTTTGTGGTACTAGGGGTTAAACCCAGGGGCATTCTACCTCTGAGAGCTACATCCCCAGCCCTTTAAAAAAAAACTTTTGAAACAGGGTCTTGCTAAGTAGCTGAAGCAAGCCTCAAACCCGTGAGCCTACTGTCTTGGCCTCCCAAGTACTGGGATTACAGGTGTGTGCCACCATGCCTGGCACTTACTCTACTTTTTCTAGATCAAATGTTTGGCTATGGAATTTTTATTCATAGAATCATCAGATTAAAGAGCAGACATGTTCTGGTGGGAAGGGGGGAGGTTCAGAGTCTTCCTTTGGCCTTTCTCCTCCCCGGGGTGTTTCCTGGAAGACTAGGGCTTCGTAGAGCAGTTGGAGAGGGCCTGGCTTGGCGGCTCTCTGGGGTCCTCTTTAGTGTCTCAAGTCGCAGGCTGTTTCAAATCCTCAAATTGGGAAATACCCGCGACCTTCATCGCCACACTGTATGTTCACGGGTGAGCTCTTCAGGGAGGCCAGAAGGCAGACATGTGGGGCGTAGGGGTGGGGTCAAGCCTGAGGAGGCCTGTGCCAGGCTAAGCACAGGCAGCTGTCACCACAGCTGAGTCAGTGCAGTGCAAGACGTCCTCAAGGAGAACCTAATTACTATTTGCCTCAGCCCTCTAATCCCGAGGTCTTTACTTCTGTTCAGTCTCATCCTAGCTTCCTTATGTTGGTCTAAACACAAACTCTCATTAAAGATGACTTGTCTGCAAGCATACAGATCATCCCAGAGGCAAGTATTCCAAGAAAGGAGAGATGGACTATAGTCATAGAAAACCCTATCTCTCGGGTCCTGCTGGGGTCTGGGGAGCAGGGATCAGTGAGTGTGCAACCCCACCCCCCATCAGAGCCACACAGCAGCAGGAGGGAACCGGGCTCTTCAAAAACACAATGACCAGCTGCACTGCTATAATCCCAGTACTTGGGAGGCTGAGACAGGAGGATCACAGGTTCAAGTTCAACCTCAGCAACTTAGTGAGACCATTACAAAATATAAAAGGGCTGGGGCTGTAGCTTGGAGGTAGAATGCCCTGGGGTTCAATCCCCAGTACAAAAAACAAAAAGTAAAGCAAGGTATACACTGACCATCTGGCAGATAGACAATCACTGTTTGGTGCCAGAGGTTAGCACTCCTTGTTATGCTTGCTGGAGGGAGACAGTCACAAGGCACTGACAGCCAGCAGAAGCATGGCAGTTAACAGCCCTCAGAGGGACTGAGGGGAGCCTTATAGGACCCAAGAGCAGGTGTGCGCAAGCGCATCCCTGAACCAGGGACTTCGGGCTCATGACCACTCCCTGGCAGGGTGCTATTGGCCATAGGAACAGGCAGGTTGGAGGGAAGCGCCCGCTGAGCACCATGCCTGACAGTGCACACCGACTCTGGCTTCCAAACCCAGGTCTGGAGACAGGTGGGCTGTGGGGGTCTTTGGAGAGCGAGTAGGGAGGCCCGAAGGTCTGCAACTGAAGGCCTCAGCCAAGGCTCCTGGGGTGAGGAATTCCCTGTTAGGAAGCCAGAAGCCAAGGCTGGAGTTACAGCAAGCAGAGAGTCAGGAAGCTCATCCACTGGAATAAAAGCAGGGGCACAGGGCTGCCTCTTAGCCCCGCTTCTCAAACTTAAAAGTGCATCAGCCGCCTGGAGAGTGTCTTAAGCACACTGATCAGACCCAGAGGGTCCCGCCTTCCTAACAAGTCCCAGAGGATGCTGATGAGCTGCTAGCCTGGGGACCCACACTCAGATCACACACAGACAGACAGACAGACAGACAGACATCCACACCCAAAAAGTGACAAGGGCACAAGCCAGATTCCATTATAATAGCCATCTTTATTTGTAAAAATCCAGATATAAAATGTATTCTTTCAGTCTTTCCAGGTTTTCCTTTTTTACAAAAACAAAAAGGCACATAAAAACCTTCCCCACTGTCATTCTGTAGATGGATGTTTTTCAGGCTCCCCCCCTCCCCACCCCCCATTATAGCTACATGCTTCATTCCAGGATGTCTGGCTTCCCCCACATGCTTCGGTGCTTTCCTACCAGGATAGAGTTCCGAACTCCAAGACTGAAGTACACAAAGAGGGGGAGGGGGATGGATGCGGAGTTTGTGGCATGATGCTCCACGGCGTGCAGGACGGGGGACTAGTAGTAGGTTTCCTTCTCCACCCAGCCTGCGGGTGGCAAAGAGAGAACAGACACGTCAAAGCAAGTCCTCCTGGCCCCAGCGCTTCAGAGGGAGAAACAGGCGAGACTTGACCAGAGGATCACGGGGGCAGGGAGTTACAGCTCCAGTTCAACATGGGAAATCAACTGTATTTACTTAAGTCTTATTAGGAATACAGTGTTGTCTGGAAAGATGGGTGGTTGAGGCTGCTGACAAATATTCTCTGTTTTTCTTTTAGTACTGGGGATTGAACCCAGGGGCATTCTACCTCCAATCTATACCCCCAGCCTTTTATTTTTTATTTTTCAAACAGGGTCTTGCCTTGCTAAGTTGTTGAGGCTGGCCTCAAGCCTGCAATCCTTCCGTCTTAGCCTCCCAAGTACTGGGATTACAGGTGTGTGGCACCAAACCCGGATTTTCTGGCAAATATTCTCCACACACTATTTGGTTTGTATTTTAACATCTAACATCTGATTCATTCTCAAACCCTGAGGGGATTCGACATGCTGGAGATGTAACTACTGTAAGTATAGTCAGTTTAGTTTGCTGGTATAACAGTCTCAGCAATCAGACTGACCACTGCGGGAGCCCGGACATGGCAGAGGAACAGCCCCACCGACCAGCCCGCACCCCCCCAAACCAAAGTTAAAAGCACCCCAATTACCTCCAGGGCGTCGCCTGATGATGAGCTTTCTGATTTCGTCATACACGAAGATGAGAAGGGAGTAGGGGAAGGCACAGAACCACCAGGTGGGTCTGGAAGTAGAATCGGGTACCAAGTTATGCACACACGAACACGATTCAAGGAAGAAAAGAAATCACACACGGCCACAGTGAAAAGGCAGCTATTGACCCAAGTACAGTCACGGCTAACTACTGAGCCATCGACAGAACAAGTAAAAATGCCTCGCAAGCAGGCTGCTGCTCCGTGCCCCGCGCCTGCAGACTTCGTAACGGAAGCCCGGCCCATCTTCAGTCTGGTTTTCCTAAGAACCGGTTTATAGGGTGTTGAGTATATTTTCTGTTGGCAATCCGGAGTGACGAGACATTTTCTTTTCTCCCTTTCTCAAGTGTTTCAGAAGCTTTTGAGTGTATTTGTCTCGAGTCTTGGCATTTGAAGACAAAGAACTGCCACTGTGGGTCAAAATCAGCTTACTCATTCCTAAATTTGGTCCCCAAGGATAGAATTTGGGACAGCCAGCTGTGTTTTCTGAGTCCCAGACCTGGGACCGAGAAGAGCTGGGTCCTACCAGGTGACAAAGGTGTTCAAGGCCCCTGGGGGCAGCTGCCACATGGTCCCCAGCTTGGAGACAGGATCCAGGCAGCCCTCTGGGCAGGCACTGTGCTTTCTTGACTACCGACTCCCACAGTAAACACAGGGGAAGGCTGGCTCGCAGCACTGCAGCAGCCGCCTCCTCTTCCTGCGTGTCCTCTGCAGCAGGAGAAGGTGACCTGCTTGACAACATGATCAGAGGAACCACACCACGTTCCAGAATCCCATAGAACCTGTCCAGAACAAGTTCTCTGGTGGTTACAAGAGTGAAGGGCCCAGAAAATGGCAATGTCCTGAGGCATTACCCACTTTGAGTGTTTCCATTTCAGCCTTTTAGAAAGCTCTGTGGCCTCTCCTAGCCTCCTCTTGACAAGCAATGGCCCAAGACGACAGAGCTCTACCCGGACACGCCTTGCTGCTGATGCGCAGCAGCTCAGCTCAGTGCGGGGCACTAGGGAAGCAGAGGCAAAAAAGACACCGTGGCCCTTCCCTCAAAGATTATACTCCAGTGGGGAGCAGAAATGACAAATGAGCAATGCCAAAGAAGTCCACGGCCAGGAAGGCAAAATCACATGGAGACAAGCTCCAGGAACCCTAACAGACGGACTATCAGGACTGACAGGGTGGGAGGGAGCGTCTTTACCAACTATACAGGCAGAGGAGAGAACATGGAATTCACCTCCCATAGACTTGGATGAGTACATGACAGGCCGAGACAGGCCGGGACAATAACAAGACAGACCCTGGATGCCAGTCTCACACCTTGTACCCAGATGGTGTCTACACACACCCAATAGGAAATGGCAGGGGCCAGTGGATTTTGATTAGTTTGAGGATGAGATTGGTGGAAGGAAGTGCTGGCCACAGGCTGGTTAAGAAATGCTCCAGATGGGTTTGAGCAAGGATGATCGGGGGCAGTGGGAATTAAAAGGAGACTGCTGCATTAAATCCAAAGCCTTCTTGAAGGAACTTATATCATATGGGCCCCACACTGTGTGGCTTAGCATATTTTCATCAAGCTGTAGCTGCTTAACCTCAACCAACACACTTGGTGTTTCAAACAGCTACCAGTTTATGGTGAGCCCTGTACGTGAACATTCAAGGTTGGCAGAAGTGCAAAGTCATTCTCTGTGCTTGAGGCCAGTCTCGTTCTGACCAAAGACTAACAGTCAGGCTGCTTTCTCTGAGAGCTCTACCCATGGTTGATCATAAAGTAAAAGGGACCTCAGATCTGCTCCTCCAACTTCTTCCTTTTCAGCCCTGGAAGGAGGAAGGCTTATAAGGGGTGATATAGTGAGTAGGGAAGGCAAGCCAGGATTTGAGCCTGGGTCCCCCAAACTCCATGACAGCCCCAGGTGGCCTCTAAAAACAGTTGGACAATGACTGTGGAGGACCTCAGGGTTCAACATAGCTGTTGAGCATTTCCAAGGAACCAGGCCAACTGTCCTCCCCTTGGGTCAAATCCTAGGCACTGGCTGCAGTTATACAAGTCTGGATTTGCCAGTCTAACTTGCTGACATGTTGCGCTTCCCTAACTTTCCACCCCACAGGAACTCTATGGACACAACTCAAAAATTCTGGAGAACAGGTACAATGCACATCACATGTACTATCTTCATACTTTTTGGAGCACAAGAGGCTCAACTTACTTGAGGGGATACATCCTAAGGGCGACGCCCATGCCAGGGCAATAGGAAAGGAAAGCAGCGAGGGCCGTCTCTTCAAAGAGGCCAAATATTAAGATCTTGTTCCTAAAATTCAAGAAGGGGGGAGACAAAGCTTAAAAGATGCAAACAAAGAGAGTTATCTTCTAATGCTATGTGTTAAATGGCAGCTTGATGTCTTCTTTTTTTTTTTTTTTTGTATTGGGAATTCAACCCAGGGGCTTTCTACCTCTGAACTATACCTCCAGCCCTTTTTATTGTTTTGAAACAAGGTCCTACTAAGTTGCTAAGGCTGGCCTCGGACTTGCGAGCCTCCTGTTTTAGCCTCCTGAATACTGGGATTAAAGGCGTGTGCCCCCATGCCCGGCCAGATCAATGTCTTTTTGTATTAGCTGCAATTAGGCACTCAGGTCAGATGAACAAACTGAAAATTATATTTTGCTTCCTCAATTTGTTCCAAAGACTAGAGATTCCAGAAAGCTGGCCATGTGTGTCCGATGCAGGGCTTTTTGCAAAGGGGTTATAAACCGCCAGAGCCCTTTAGTACTCACTTCATCCCCTGCTGGAAGACAGAATTCCTCCTGGTCTTACAGATGACCAAGTCGGCCCACTGCACCACCACGATGCTGACGAAGAAGGCAGTGTGGCAGGTGAACTCCACGATTTTCCTCTGCTCGTAGGTCTGAAATGCAGACACATAAGCCTTGGCTTTTCATCCGTGCAGCTGGCTGGCGGCGGTGTGGGACTAGAGAGCTCCGAGCTCCGGCCCTGGTCAGGGGAGACTCCCGTTCACTCACCCACTGCTGCCCATAGCTGTCTTCCACATCATTGATCCAGTGGTCATCCCAGTCCACTCGGATGCCGAACAGGTGAAGCGGGAGGAAGCCATTCTCAGCAAGAATCACGAAGTAAGTGAAGAAGCCGCCCAGGGCCTGGATCATACCTACAACATTGCAAAAAACACCTTAGTGCCTGGACCTCACCTCCGCGCCCTGCATTCTGCCACTGCAGCCAGCTGGGAGAGCACACGGGGAGGCCCTTGACACTGGCTGTGAAGGTGCAGGAGAGATGTCTGGTCACTCACGGGCTGAGTGGTGGGCTGGAGGGCCCCAGCGTGCGCTCTGAGCTCAAAGGCCTCTCTGCTTTCCAAGTCACTTTTTAGAGGTTAAAACAAGACATATGAGCCTTGCTCTTATAACACCCACTTCTCTGACTACCTGCTTCTATCAGGGCATAACTCTTAGGCCTGGTCATCTTCCCCTCAAAATAAAGTCTTCCTGGAGGTCAGCACAGGCCATCCATCCGCCAACTCCTCTGTTGCCAGCAACTATCTAATGAATTTTTGTCATCATTTCCACATGGTGCTAATCTGTTCTACTTCAGCCAAGTTCTCACAGTGAGGCAACCCATTAATCTAGAACAAGCTGCTTATGGTGAAGGAGATGAGGCAAAGGACTTAAAGAAGATGGGCATTTTGACCTTCTACACCTATACCAGCCGTCAGCTGTCTACACGCAACTGGTAGAGCAGAAATCAAGCGTGGGGTGGGGTGGGGTACAGGGCTGCCTACTGGCCAAACTGTCAAACCCGTGAATTTGTAAAGTATTCAACTCTCCATTCAAATTAGTGACAAGTGCGTTCTAAGCGCTATATGCTTGGTATTCTGGGCTCGGCGGGGAAGGACATCCTCACTTCTGAGGTGAACCCAGTTACAGGGTGCTCAGACTAAAGAACTAGAGTTTCCACAAAAAAGTCACTGGACAGACAGCAAAAGATTCCTTTTCATGTGGAATTATTTTAAAAACCTCCAGTCTGAATCATTATGGCTCACCCTGGACTTCAAGTCTCAGAAGTCCACCTCAATCTTGGGCAGACACACCACTACAGACCCTCTCCACGTGCCAACCTCCTGCTCAGAGCGTGGCTCACCAATCTGTCCGTAGGCCATGCTGATCAGCCGCTCATTCACAAGTTTGTCGGTTTTGGGGTTTCTGGGCTGTCTCTTCATGATGTCACTCTCGGCTTGCTCATACGCCAGGGAGATGGCAGGAACCTGGGGGAATGGAGAAGGGACTTAAAGCTATCAAAACAGGGAAGCCGGTGTTCGGAGTCTCCTGTTATAAAATCCTTGCCCTCCCTTTAAAAAATTCTGTTTTTTTAAAATCCTGGAAGATAAGATTAAAGATCCCATTAAAAAAAGAAAGAAAGAGCAAAAAAGGAGATTCCTACTCGATGCTGAGGTTGGAACACACACTGGCTACTGCTCCTGAGAATTCTTTTCCGAACACCAGCCTTGTAGGTCCCAGGAACCAGAGGCGGATGCTACCCCTACTTGATGTGTGGACATGACGTTCACTTACCATGTCAGTGCCCAAGTCAATGCAGAGGATGGTGACAGTCCCCAGTGGCAGTGGAATGTTTGCAATAATAAATATCAGGAAGGGGGTGATCTCTGGAATGTTGCTGGTTAGGGTATAAGCAATGGATTTCTTCAAGTTATCAAAGATCAGACGACCTAGGAAAGCAAGATTTTTTTTTTTTTAACTGCATAGCTTAAAGAGACAGGCAGACTAGAAAATGAATATGCCAGTGAGTGCAGAGGCGGGTGCCAACAGCAGTATCTGGACGGGCTTTTGGTGAACATCTTAAATACAACGCTCTCACCTTCCTCGACTCCAGTCACAATTGAGGCAAAGTTGTCATCCAAGAGAATCATGTCAGCAGCTTGCTTCGACACATCTGAGCCAGCAATCCCCATAGCAACCCCAATGTCCGCTTTCTTTAAAGCTGGAGAGTCATTAACACCATCCCCGGTGACAGCCACAATGGCACCCTACCCAGAAAAAGAAGCGAGATGGGTCAATAAAACTTATTTCTCCTAGGGACAGAGAAAAGAAGATGCATGCCTCTACGCAACACGATTAGTCACTATTGCCTCCCACTGAGACTGGATGGAGCCTCAGAACTGTCCCAGCCAAGTACCCACACAGACCCTACCAAATGACAGCGGGAGAAGACCATAAATGTATCCTCCCCATACGAACGAGGGCTCTCAGAGGAACAACAGGGGACTGGAATTCTTGGAAACCCCATTCCTGCACGCAGTCTCTAGTGTTTTTGAGGTTAGGGTCAAGTCTCCTAGCATTTCCATATCCAAGTGACTTCCACTGAGGTCCTACACTGGGCTGCACTGGGGACCTGTGCTGTCAAGGGCCTCCATCAGTCCTCCTTCCCCCGTGCCTGGGAACTCCCGACTGGCATAACTACACCGGGTCTCACAGCTGGGTAGGTACCCAACGCCACTGCTCTGCTTCCTGGGAGTTCCAGTCACCGAGGCCAGGAACGCCTGATGCGGGCTGGCCCTCGCGACTCCCACCTGTCTCTGGCAGCCTTCCACAATGATAAGCTTCTGCTGAGGGGAGGTTCTGGCAAACACGATCTCAGTGTGGTACTTCAAGATGTCGTCCAGTTGCTCAGAGGTCATGTCCTTCAGATCACTACCATGCACTACGCAGGCCTTGGCATCTCTAGAATCAGGACCAAAACAGTAAAAGAGGTCACCCGCCACCTCACCAGCAAGGTGCCCTTCATCAAGAGGGGACTGACATGCTATGCAGAACACAACAGAAACAAAAGGAAGACGGGAGGAAGCTTCTCCATCACCTAAGAGCTGCTCTCTGTGCAGCACTTCACAGGCTCCAGGGCGTTTGCATGCACATTACCTCATTCAGGCTCACAGCCACCACTGAAGCTGTCAGTCATCTTCCCTTCCCCACCCTTGTCAGACACTGATGTAATATGGCCAAGTTTTAGAAAGCGGCAGAGCCGATGAAAGACCCAACTTACCCTAACCCCAAAATAGGGTGAGAAGACCCTAAATTTGAACAAATTAAAACAATTTTTCTCCATTAATTTTTTTACTTTATTGCTAATTCCTCCACCCCCTTTAGCATGAATTGCCTGGGCAGTTGTCCCTTCCTCATTTTATTGTGTTAGTATGGATCTAAAAGCTGACAAAGCATTAGGCGCTAGGCGGTATAGCTCAGTGGTTAGTGGCATGAAATCGGAAGTGTCTTTAGACTGAAGAATTTATTGCATGACTTCAGTTCTGAGGCACTCTCAACTTCTCTAAGCCTCAGCTTCCCAGTCCACAGCTGGGAATCATATGAGCTTGATATATCACTGTAACAAGTGGTCAGAACAGTAAGTACCATCTAAGAGTCACTGACTGTGACTTGCTCACATGCTAAACCCACCCGAGGAACAAGGCTGCTTTCTGGCAGTGTAGGTGCATTCCCCACTCAGAGAAAGCCCAGACACAAACCATTACAGAAGCAAGCTAGAGATGGTCATCTGGGCCTCCGCCTTACCTGGGGTTCACCTGGCTCACTGGGATGTTGAGGCGGGCAGCGATGTCTTCTACTGTCTCATTGCCTTCTGAGATGATGCCCACACCTTTGGCGATAGCTTTGGCTGTGATTGGATGGTCTCCTGTGACCATGATGACCTGTAACAAGAACCAGGATAATTTTTTTTTTTTGTGGTACTAGGGATTGAACCCAGGGGCATTCTACCTCCAAGCTACACCCCCAGCCCTTTTATTCTTTATCTTGAAATAGGGTCTTGCTAAGTTGCGGAGGGCCTCACTAAGTAGCTGAGGCTGGCCGCGAACCCAGATCCTCCGGTCTCAGCCTCCCAAGTACTGGGATTACAAGCATGTGCCACCACGCCCGGCTGAACCAGGATAATTTTTTAATGCGGCTGCCAAGAGTGTTACATGTAAGTAGGTAAGATTAAATATTAGGGATAATTCATTCAGCCTGGAATACCAAAAGAAAAAGAATGCAAATAGAAAACTGATAAGCATCAACTTACTAAAAATATAAACACATATTCACAGGAAGAAAATACAAAAAGCCAATACCCAGATTTTATCTTGGTACCCGATCACATCACACATAATACCTTCTTTCCTTGTACACAAGTCACATAAAAAGATTCAAAATTACTAAAACCAGCAAAGGAAAAAGAATATGATGCTGGCGGGACTGTAAAGGTACCACATAGTTAGCATTCTCAGATTGGTCCAATTTTGAGGGCATATGTAACAATATATACTTTAAAAGGAATCAAGTGTTGAGGGGATCACTTCTACCGAGCTTTTCAGGACAGCATTACTCATGAGAGTGAAAAAGATTGAAACAAATCAAATACCAAGCAAAGATATTAGTCCCCCTGAGTACTATCCAGCTACTTAAAAAGACAGGTACAGAACACACCAAATAGTCACTAAAAACAGTTACCTGAAACACAAAAGACATGCCAATCACTGCATAAAGTATACTGATTCAAGTACTTCCAAGTTTAAAATTTCACAGCTTTTGCTTTTTTTACCTCACTTACACTTCTCATTAAAAGGAGGGGTTTTAATCCTTTTATTTCACCTGTTGCATACACCGACATTTTAACATTATTCAATCTTTTCTGGTTGCAACTAACGCCTTGGAGATGAGAAATTAATATTCCAGGTGAGAAAAACAGCTGACCACCGGCCCCTGGGGCAATACACACAGGGGAGGGTGTCCCACAGCCCCGAGAAAGGCCGAAGATGCATCTGGTATACCTTAATCCCAGCGCTTCGACATTTGCCCACGGCATCTGGAACAGCAGCACGTGGAGGGTCAATCATGGAGATGAGCCCAACGAAGCAGAGATTATCCACAGGGAAGTTCACTTCATCAGTATCAAACTGGAAGCCTTCAGGAAACTGTTCGTCTGGCAGAAGAAGGTGGCAGAAACCTGCAAGGCAGCAGGGAGCCGTGAGGATTCCCCCAGCGTAGGCAGCAGGACAATCTGTCTATCGCCCATGCCCATCTTCTAGTGGATGCTCAGTCTGAAATGTTTTTATTTTGTTTTGATTTTTGTGGCACTGGGGATTGAACCCAGGGGCATTCTACTTCTGAGCTACACCCCCAGCCCTATTTTTTTTGTTTGTTTTAATTTGGAAACAGGGTCTCACTAGGTTGATGAGAGTCTCACTACTTGCTGAGGCTGTCCTTTAACCTGCGATCCTCCTATCTCAGCCTCTCAGGTACTGGGATTACAAGCGTGGACTACCATGCTTGGCTTTGAAATGTTTTTAAAAGTCTAGTTTTGTGACCAAGTGAAGGTTTTATTTAACATTTAGGAATAATACAGAATCACTGAAAGAAGAAAAAATAAACATGCAAAAGACAGAACCCATTACACCAAGGAACAGCAATTCTTTAGTGGGGAAAAGATGGAACTGGTTAACACTCATTTTTGAGCACCAGCATATCAGGAGACCTGCCCATGGGCAGTAAGCTATTTAGACTTGGCAAATCATTTAATCATCTCTCTCAGCTACCCCCTCTGGAAAAACTGAGGCCACATCTCTGCTTACTGGCTTAGTTGGCCGAAGTAACGTTACTGAGCACCAGTGTAGGGATTCAGGCTAGCTACTCTGAGGATAAGTGCAGATCTGACGGGTTCTGCCAATGGGTTTATCATCTAGTATTATCACTACTACAAGAACCAAGATATTCAAAGACCTTCCTTTTGATACTGCATGATGCCGGGTGTGGTGGCACACGCTTGTAATCCCAGTACTTTGGGAGGCGGAGACCGGAAGATCCGGGTTCGCGGCCAGCCTCAGCTCTTTCTCTCTCTCCCTGTCTCTCCCTCTCTCTACTTAGTGAGGCCCTCCGCAACTTCGTGAGACCTGGTTTCAAAATAAAGTATAAAAAATAGGGCCGGGGGCGTAGCGCGGAGGTAGAACGCCACTGGGTTCAATCCCCGGTACCGCAAAAAAAAAAAAAAAAAAAAACTGCATGAAGGTGACACCGGTCTTTCAAGTGATGTAAAAGGTACCATGTGGACTCACGGACGAAGCTGCTAACTTTGGGGAAAAGGATGCAGGGAAGCATGATGACTCAAGAGATGGTTATGATCTTTTTAGTTGGACAGACACATGAGAGAGACACCACGGGTTGGACAGTGGGAAAGGGGATGAGTATGAGACCAACCAATCAGTTCTAAGTCATTCAAGCTAAAAATAGGAGGAATTACACACAAAAAAAATGAATGTGTACTTGTGAACCTACAAAATATTCTAAATGCCACTTTGCGAAATATACCAGACAATGGGTCAAATGAATTTCAAAGCCTCAGTGATTGTCATGGTAGAAAAGGTCGGCAGCCTAAATAGTTACTGCTGGTTTAGTTTATGAGCAAGGTGCATCCGTCCAAGGAAATGCACAACTGTCCTAGACATTCAGGAAATGGCTTCCTCTAGGTGCACTAAGAATTAATTAACTTTAATTAAGCATGCAGACCTGGCCATAGCAAGAAAGGTTAGATAATAAAGCTCCCTTCACTACCTTAAGAAACAATTACAGAACTGACCGCAGAACTTAGATCTGGGGTCTTGCTTCAAGGCAGAAGCAATCCCTCAGGACTGTTTTCCAGAGCCCAATACACTGATCATTTCTCCAGCACTTAAGACTGAGAGGAAGGTCAAGAGGACGCGGAGGTCAAGGCTAACGTGATCGCTTGTGACTGAGACAGGAGCACTTGAGAGAGTGCCAGGCGCTCTTGCCAGCGGCCCGGCGACATACCTAGCACTCGCTCCCCAAGGCCCCCCAACTCCAGGTAGGCGTTCTGAAAGGCGTCCTTCAGCTCCTCGTCCAGGGGCTGCTCCTTGCCGTGGAGCAGGATAGAGCTGCAGCGGTCCAGGATCCTCTCTGGAGCACCCTTCATCACCAGCAAGTGTCGGGGCTCAGCCGTGTTGAGGTTCTTGTGAATGGACAACTGTGAAGGATTATTCAGATGTAAATGTTGGTTGGCTGCGTGTGGCAGTCCGTGTAGGAAACCAGCTTCACTAACTACTTAGTGCTGTTACACAATAAGCCCGGCTCTCCTATCTGAACGCAGAAGTATCTCATACCTTGTGACATACACTATGATATATTCATAAGTTCCTAAAATGGGCACTGCTGTATTCATACATATACATACGAATCACACAATTCTGTATGTGTATGTTCATATACAAAATTCTCCTGAAGGAAATCTGGGGACAAAGGGATTGGCACGAACTTGTACACACGCACGCCCCACCCCTCTCCTCCACCTCAAACCACGAAGTAGTCAAAAGGCCCGAAGACTATTTGGGGAGAGGTTTCATTTATCCTACTAATACTGAAATAAATGGGGACTTTCTATATGTAATCAAGGGTCAAATTTAAAGCTAACCCTTGTGAAGCCCCAAAGGAGAGACTGTTTCTTCTAGCTCGTGTTCCTCCCTGCTTTGTCCCCCAGCCTGCCCTTGCACACTGCACAACCCCTGGGATCTTCAGACCTGGTACTTGTTGGTGGAGTTGAAGGGGATCTCGACGATTTTGGCGTATCTCTCTCGCATCTCCTTCACGGAGCCGCAGCAGACCTCGATGCACTTTAAGAGCGCTGACTCAGAGGCGTCTCCTGCAACTGCCCGCTGTGAACAGAGACATCTGTTAGCCACCCGACAAGGCCTGCTTCATCAAGGCATCACTGAAAAGCAGGAACAGTAACTGAACGAATTCCAGTCTTGCTGGGGAGGCAGAGGACAGGTGAGGAGGAAGCAGTGTTACTGGGAGTGACAGGAGCCCAGACCACGGTGGCCAGTGTCTCAGACTCACACCCCAGCCCCTTCCCCACCCACGGCAGCTCGATTCAGGAGAAGCAGCACACCCTCCCAAGCGACTTCAGCCTATTTTTATCTTCCTTTGGCCTGTTGAAAAGCCTCAAAGCCAATGCTATCCCCAACTACACATTTCTGGTTACGAATCTGAAAATACCAAATAAGAAAGTAAACATTTATAGCATCCCTCATTGCCCTAGAATTTAAAGAAACTGGCTCAGGGTGGATATACTATGTCAAGGGCAAACTAAAAAAATTCATATTCTAAACATACTTTGATTGTGCAGTAGTATCTGGGCTGTTATCAGCTTGGACAACAATATCATCAGCCAGCATTTTAGTTATAGCCCCATTTCAGGAAACACCTTCTTATTTATTTATTTATTTATTTATTTATTTATTTATTTATTTATTTTTTGTGGTACTGGGGATTGAACCCAGGGATGCTCTACTACTGAGCCATATGAGCCATACCCCCAACCCCTTTTCAGTTTTTATTTTGAGACAGGGTCTCACTACGTTGCACAGGCTGACCTCAAACTATGATCCTCCTGCCTCAGTCTCCTGAGTCACCGGGATTATAGGCTCGTGTTGCTGCTGCGCCTGGCTAATACCTACATTTTACGTGACACAATGACTTATTAAAACATTTCCAATTGTAAACAACTCTTATACAGGTAAACATTTTAGAACTCTGACCTTCAAGGCTGCAAATTCAGGTGAGCAAATTAATGCTCAAAAGGACGGCTCTATCGAAGAAGGTGGCTGGGTTTGGTAAGGAACACAAAATAAGTGGGGTCATTGTTAAGAGTCAGTTATTAAGCAGAATAGGGCTGCAGCCTCACCCTCCCACCGTGTCCATGGTAATGATCCCATTTCCATGGCGGAACTCCTCAAATACTACAGCTCCTGTTGCCTTTCTGGGGTTTTTAAGTCAGGAAAGATTTGATACTTGTGAGCCTGGATGCTCAAAGCCTAGAAAATTTCCAGTTTGAGGTCAGGAAAAACATGAGGCAGGCATCTCAAGTTTTATCCATAAGATAAACAACATCCTCCTTAGATCAACATCAATTCAAAGCCAAGCAAATCTCCTTTAAAAGAATAAAGGAGCCCATCTTCACAAGAGAAGCCAGCTCAGTTACAGCTGAGCCATACTTGTTTTGGCAACTCCGTCTATATGGAGAACTACCTCAGACAGCTCCAGAGGACACAGGGACCCCAGAGAGCTCGCACAGCAGCAGCACTCTCTCCTCCTCAAGGACCCTGTGCCACTCACCGTCCTTCTGAGATTGTGTTTCACTTGGGCAACACCATGAAACCACAGTCATTTGAAACTGCGTGAGAATTCCACAGGGCTGAGCTTAGTTCTGTCTCAGTCTTATTTTTGCATCATTAGTACACAAGCTAAGAACAAGTAAGATAAGAGAAATAGCTGAGCTATTTTAAGATAACAAATGGCTTATGGGATTTGCTGGAATCTAGTGTATCCTAATAGACAAATACAACTAAGGAGTCACTAAAGTCATGCTCACTGTCCACTAGATTAGGTGACATTATATGAACTCAAGAGTGGTAAAACTGGATTAATTATGCTTTTACCAGAAAGAACCCCCCCCATCCCACTTGAATTAGATTTTTATTGTATCAACCCTTTTTCCCCCAGCCAATATGGATTATGGGCACTGAAAGTGCTTCAGATGTACAGGCAACACAATGTTTGCTACACACAGCAATGACACACACAGTTCCAAGCCTTCTAGTAGAGTGATTTTACACACACAAAGGTGAGGTGCTATTTGAAAAAAAAAAAAAAAAACACTCCAAGGGCAGGTCTTGTGTGGTGTCCATACCCCCGCCCCCAAAAATAACCTAGGGTCCAGCAGCAACTCCTTAGCATACCTTAAGGATAGGGAGGTTTTCCTGGTTAGCCTGAAACACTGCCCTGTTACAAAGACCTGCAATTCTGGACAGAGCAAGCCAGGTGGCTGAAGTCTTGTCGAACGAGACACCTGACGGAAGCAAGAAAATATGACAGGGAAATGACACATTAACTTTGAGTGCGATGCTGTTCTGTCGTCTAATTAAAGTCCCATCAAAGCCTGAAATGCTTCGTTTCACTTCCTAATTAATGAAACCAATCAGGTTTTAGGCATTTTTCAGTCATGTGTGGAGGGCTAATTAACTTTTCTATTGACATGCAAAGATAATCTTGACTCTTGACTAAATGATAAAAATTAAATAAAGAAACAAAACTGCCACGAGCTTAACAAAACCAATAAATAGAATGCAAGCAACGTGAGCAGTTGGCGACAGGGCGTGGCGGCCCCTGGTCTTACCACTCTGATTCTCTGTGGTATCAGCTTCATGGATTTGATTGTCAAACCACATGTGGGCCACTGTCATCCGGTTCTGAGTCAGAGTTCCAGTTTTATCCGAGCAGATGGTGGATGTGGACCCAAGGGTCTCCACAGCTTCTAAGTTCTTCACTAAGCAGTTTTTCCTTGCCATGCGCTTGGCAGTAAGTGTCAGACACACCTAAAAAGACATTTAGGAGCAAGATTACTTCACTTGACCCCGGTGGAATTCTATACAATGCCGGGTGCAATGGCACGCGCAATCCCAGTACTTGGGAGGCTGAGACAGAGGATTGCAGGTTTGAGGCCAGTGTGCAACAACGTAATGAGACCCTGTTTCAAAATTAAAAATAAAGTCATTCTGGGGTGGGTGTAGGTCAAAGGTAGAATGCCTCTGGGTTCAATCCCCAGCAAAACACACACACACACACACACACACACACACACACACACACACACACAAAGATAAGAAAGATAATGGCCAGGTTTTACCACATTCTATGTCCCCACTAATACTCAAGTTCTTCTTTCTCCATTATATCTTTTTTTTTGGTACTGGGAATTGAACACAGGGGCATTCTACCTCCAAGCTACAAACCCAGCCCTATTTTATTTTTATTTAGAAACAGGATCTCGCTAGGTTGATGAGTCTCACTACTTGCCGAGGCTGTCCTCAAACCTGTGATCCTCCTGTCTCAGCCTCCCAGGTACTGGTATTACAAGCGTATACCATCATACCCAGCTCCATTACACCATTTTGGATCACGTGATAATTTAAGAACAAAATCTATGTTTTGGGGGGAAGGGTTTCTGAATAAACACATGCTGAAGTTTTCACACTGTCAAAGCTTACCACGTGATACGGTACTGCAGAAAAACCATACACAGATGTGAGGAATAAAACAACTGGCAACCCCTTAGAAGAGGCTGGCAGGTGTGCCTTGCACCCATGCAGGCTGATCTGAGTGAGGGTGACCACCCCTGCCCCAAGCCTCTCACCGTGACTGTGGCCAGAAGACCTTCAGGCACGTTGGCTACGATGATGCCGATGAGGAAGATGACGGCCTCCAGCCAGGTGTACTCAAGGATCAGGGAAAGGATGAAGAAAGACACACCCAGGAACACAGCCACACCAGTGATGAGATGGATGAAATGCTCGATTTCTGCAGCAATGGGTGTCTGGCCCCCTTCGAGCCCAGAAGCAAGTGTGGCAATTCTTCCCATCACAGTCCGATCCCCAGTGTACACAACAATGCCACGTGCAGTGCCTGAAAAAAGAAGGGGGGGGCACTGAAGCAGGTCGTATGGAACTGGAAAGAAGCCACAGAGTTTGCACAATTACATAGCTTGGCTTCAAAACGGGACAAAATGTGGTTTTAAAGGACCAGCCCTTTGGTTGTATTTGCTGTTTTTTTTTTTTTAAACCATAGACACTATGGCAAAGGGATTCTGACCCTCTGGCAGGACAGCAGCTGCAATACCCACACTGGACTGGTGCTGCCAAGCCAAGTGGCCTGAGGGGGAGGAAGGAAGAGGGAAACTGCTACAAGGCTTCCTGGGTTTTCCTGCCAACAAGTGGACCACCTCTGCTCTGTACTGGATAGAAGTTGTTAGAAACAGAGCCAATAAAACAAGAGAAATCATATGGATGGGGTTTTTTTTGGGTTTTGTTAATGCCCAGGATAAATACCATATCATGCCAAAGAGTGCCTTAAAATGGTCTACCTTCAACACAGTTGGTTGAAAAGAAGGCAATGTTCCTTGTCTCCAGAGGGTTTTCATTGGTGAAATCTGGAGACCTCGTCTGGGGTTCTGATTCACCAGTGAGTGAGGAGTTATCCACCTGTAAGAGAGAAAAATACAAGTGTCACGTGAATACACTGGCCTCATCATGGGCTGCTGTGCCTCCATGCATCCTGCCCAAGAAGCAGAGCTGGCTAAGAGGGATTTTTCCTTAAAAATCTACCTTGCAGCCGTTTGCAGATATGATTCTGAGGTCAGCAGGGATTCGGTCTCCTCCTTTTACTTCCACCAGATCCCCAACTACAACTTCCTCTGCATTGATGCTCATCTTCTCACCATTCCGAATCACAAGGGCTTGCTTTGGAAGAGAAAAACAGTTTATACTGTTAAATGGACGTCAATAGGGCAGGGTGGTGCCTCAAAACAAGAAAATGAAATTACAAATGATCCATACTCCTAACTACCTGAATACATAACTTTGTGTGTGTGTGTATGTGTGGTGCTGGGAATCAAACCCAGGGACATTCTATATCTGAACTACATGCCCAGCCCTATTTTATTTTTTTTGAAAACAGGGTTTTGCTAAGTTGCTGAGGCTGGCTTTGAACCTGCAATCCTCTGTCTCAGTCTCCAAAGTAGTGGGATTATAGGGGAATGCCACCACGCCCAGCAGATTTATATAAGATACAAAAGCTTGCTCAACAGTTATCTATGAGAGTATTCCTCTTAGATACCATGCTTGCTTTCAGAGCTTACGTTTGGACAGAGTCACTTAATACTTGGAAAACCTTAACTTGACATTAGTCTGTGTTGTAGGGGCCCAGTCTCCCGAGGAGGAAAGGCAAACATCGGGTACCTGAGGGACCATGTTTTTGAAGGATTCCATGATCTTTGAACTTTTAGCTTCTTGATAGTAGGAGAAACAGCCAGTGATGATGACGACAGCTGACAGCACCACACCGAGGTACAGCTGGAAGGGGACAACCAGTTAGGAGTGGTGGCTCCCAAGAGAGAACCGGAACATCGAATGAAAATCAAGCCTTCTGAAATATAGAGCTCATGTCGTCCTGTTTCTAGAGCCCATGTACAGGAGGGCCAGAAATGGAGTCAGCAGCAGACTCCTGGTCACTAAATTTAGACTTTTGGAAATATACTAGATGAATCCATTTCTCCTCCTTCATTAAAGCAAAGACATTTTTCAAACTTGTGACTTCTGAAAGAAGAGCTACTACACCTTCTGGACAGGTGTGATGTGCCAACATGGAAAGCTGTGGTCCGCCATCTAATGGGTGGCATCCAGATCGGGACCAGGACCTAACCAGAACGGCCTGTTCACAGCAGCCCACGCAGAGCGGGCGTGTCCGGGAAAGGGAGACAGAGGGAGCAAGGTGAAGCCAAGAGGGAAGAACGGATGGGCCTACAGGGAACAGCTGCTGATAGTACTCCCAGTGTGTAAAACCGTCAAGGAACTACTGGCAGTTGTGTGTGTCTACTAACCCACACGCACAGCCAGACTCAAAGAGGAACTCACATTATCGTTGTCATAGTTTTCTTCCGTGGCAGCTACGATGCCATAAGCCAAGAAACAAAGAAGCGCTCCAATCCACAGTAACATCGAGAAACCCCCAAACAGCTGCCGACAGAATTTGACCCACTCGGGAGTCGTGGGAGGGGGCGTGAGGGCATTGGGACCATCTCGGGCCAGGATCTCAGCAGCTCGAGCAGTTGTTAAGCCCTGAGGAGTGGAGGAATGTAATTAAGACAGACCGCACCAGCACTTACAAGCAAATCCACCTACCTGAGGGTGGGGGGCTGCAATGAAGGATTTAGGGAGGAAGCAGTTTCCCAAGCTGCAAAGCCCAGGTGACGGCCGGCACCCCCCCTCCCCGTGACTAACACTGATGATTCCCCACAGGGTTCAGGAAAATAAGCCCAGGTTTCCGGACCAACCCATAACCCTGATGAAGACTCTCAAAAATGATCCAAGGGCACACTCTGGAATTCAGTCTATTTTTTCCTATGTTTCAGATCAAGGGACTCATGCCAAATTGCATTTTTACCAACCAGATAGCTATTTAAACTACTTGATTCAGTTTTGAAAATTAAAAGCTTTGAGTTTCCTCTGCATCGATTTTGTCAGAGAAGGGGAGCAAACCCTTTATAAACATCAGAGAAGGAAAAGTTTTTTGTAGGAATCCAATCTCTTACTGGGGTTAACCTAAGTTTTAAGTACAGAATTTTATTCTTGGGATGGCAATTAAAATGGTCCTCTGGCAGGGAAGGGCATGGGTTTTTAAGCTAACTCCCTGTAAACTTGTCAGTTGAAAAGTATCCACTGGGCAAGTCCACTGTATGGAATGCTCTATTTTCTGATGGGTTTCAAAACCAAAATTCACAGAGAGTAAACAGATATATGACTCCTATTAAGAAGGGAAAATAGTATTACTTTTATTTACTTATTCTTTTGGTGGTACTGGGAATTGAACCCAGGGGCATTCTACCTCCAAACTATACCTCCAGCCATTTTTTTTTTTTTTTGGTACTAGGGATTGAACCCAGGGGCATTGTACCTCCGAGCTACACCCCCAGCCCTATTTTATTTTTATTTTGAAACATGGTCTCTCTAGGTTGATGAGAGTCTACTTGCTGAGGCTGTCCTCAAACCTGCAATCCTCCTGTCCCAGCCTCCCAAGTCCTGGGATTACAAGCATGCGCCACCACGCCTGGCTTCCAGCCCTTTTTATTTCTTATTTTGAAACAGAGTCTTGCTAAGTTGCTGAGGCTGGCCACAAACCTGCAATCCCCCTGTCTCAGCCTCCCAAGTACTGGGACTATAGGCACGTGCCACCTGCCTGACTAGGATTGCTTTTATACTAGCAAATGCCAAATAATAGAATGCATTTTTGCATAAGATATCTACTTTCTATGTATTTTGTCTCCTTTTCTTTTTTCCTTTCTTGGTACTAGAGGTTGAACCCAGGCACATTCAACCTTTGAGCCACACTCCCAGAACATTTTATTATTATTATTATTGTTATTTTATTTTGAAATAGGGTCACCCTAAGTTGCTGAGGCTGTCCTTGAACCTGCAATCCTCAGCCTCCAAAGTACTGGGATTACAGTGCCTGGCTTCAATGTTATCTTTAATATTAGAGCTTATAGGATTGAGGGGAAAACAGAAAGGAAAATGAGGCCGAAATGGATTATCCTTTGGTAGAATAATAAAAACAAGAACCAAACATCTAAGCACTATCTACTTGCCAGGCACTGAACTTGGTCTTTAATTTAATCAACCCATTTAATTCTCATGGCAATCCTTTTTAAGCTATTATTAACCCCATTTTTTACAAGTAAGGAAATAGACCCACAGCATTTGAGTAAATGATTTGGGTCACAGTGAGCACACATCATAAGACTCTAATAAAAACTTGGTGAGATAATATGGGTGAAGTGCTCAGAGACAGCTTGGCCCACAGAGCCAGGAGTAGCCTTAGCATGGGCTTTGAGGAGAGTGGAGGCCCCTCTCAGAGCTGGAGGCAGCCAGCAGGTCTCCTCGGAGCCTCTCGGGCTTCACTGAAAACAACAGACTTATAAGCATGGCATTCAAGTCATTCCCCAGTGGTTTCTTGTTTTGTTTTTGGTACTGAGGATTGAATTCAAGAGCATTCTACCTCCAAAACACACCCCTGGCCCTTTTTTCTTTTTTGTTTTGAAACAGGGTCTCACTAGGTTGCTGAGGCTGTCCTCAAACCTGGGATCCTCCGGTCTCAGCCTCCCAAGTACTAGGATTACAAGTGAGCACCACCACACCCGGAAATTCCCTAGACTTTTTAGTGACTTTCTACAAACAATAAATGGCTCCTCCCCTGAGGCTAAGTAATGTCAAACCCTCTAGATAACAGGGATACACATTTTTTTTTACTGAAAGGTTTCTTTGAATAATTGTATAAAATTCTCAAATAAACGATGGGATAACTAAGGTTCTGACACACTGCAAAGAGCTAGGTTCTGACACACTGCAAAGTATGAATTGTTGAACCTAGCTGAAGTATTCACCTCAACGTAACAAATGTGGAAAATGAAGGGAAGGTTTCTCCCCTTCTTTCTTTTCAGATCCTGGGGTTCCCACTTACTGGTTCTCACCAACTATCAGTCAGGGAAAATAACATCTACTTTCAAGAAGGGTCTGGGAAAACAATGGCGGCATGTACAAGCCCTGTGCAGGTCAGAGATCCACAGATGGCGGCTGTCACTGTTGTCACTACAGTCCTCCAGAGCCCCCCAGGTCAGACCTGTGATATGGGACAACTAGGGAAAACTAGGATTCTGTACAAGTTTCAAGAGAAAACATACTCGGCTCAAGTCTGTTCCATATTTACGATGAAGTTCATCAAGGCTAAGTTTATGGTCGTCCTAAGGGAAAACAGAAACAAAGGAAAGAATTAAACATGGTAACGTAGAAAAGCATTCAGTCGTTCATGCCTGTCATTAAGCTCATACACAAGTTTTTCTTTAGCTGGAATGCTTTCCACCAGGGCCCAATGGCTCAGCGACCACAGTGATCTCCTGATCATCAGGGAAGGCCAATGCTGGGTGATGGGGTCCATCGCTGCCTGCTGCATCAGGTCAGAGAAACCCAGCAGCACTTAGAGACCCAGGAAACCCTGTTTGCCTTCGCTGGTGACCATGTAGATTCTGGACAGATGTTTGTGGAAGCCTGATAAGGTCACCAGTCCCCAGTGTTCGGCAAAGCAAAGACCCATGACACCAACCACAGTCCCTCCTGTGGACCTTTGATGACGCTACAGTGAGTAACTTTTGTGACCCTCTCAAAGTTTTTCAAATGAAAAATTTCAGCAATGACCTCTGCAACTGGGTAAAAGCTGCACAAAGGCTATATCTCTTTTTAAATAAAAGAGTTCCCTGCCCGAAGGATTGGGCGGGGGGGGCAGAAGCATAGGCTCAAAGGTGTAAGACAATTAATTTTTCAGAAGAACAAAAAGCAACCTTCCTCCCAGTACTTACCATAGAAACTTCTTTTTTGAGTTCATCCATATCCCTCTCTTTCTTGGCCTTTTTGCCCTTTCTGTCAGTGGGCTCTGAAACGGCCGCGGGTTCATATTTATCACGTCCAACCTACAAGACAATATGGAAAAGGGGTGGTTGTGAACTATGCATGGAACCAGGAATGGAAGGTTCTACAGCAGGAGATGTTGGTAGTTTTGAGGACAGCCATCATTTGGAATAGTCACTGAAATAATATTCATGAAAAAGCACCAGCTTGTACTGCACACACCACAAACGCAGCCACCTCCTCTCAACACTGCCACCGTTACTCAGGACCCGCGTCTCCACCCAAGGTCATGAAGAGCAGCGGGGAAGTCGAGGCAGGCCTCAGAGTGCCTTGCGGAGAAACTTGCACCTGGGGTGACTGGGGAGAGTCGTGCTATTCAAATCCCTATGCTGCAGCCTCCCATTTTCCCCATTGAAAGAATGAAACCGCTTTACATAATTCACGTACAATCTAGTGCTTAAGGGCTCCGCCACTCACCAATGGGGTCTCCTTGGGCAAGTCTCAAGTGCTCAAGTTTCAAGTTCCTCTTCTACAGCACGAAACACAGTGCCAACCTCACAGAGTGCTTTTAGAGAATCAAGTGCTATCTCTAAATGCTAGCTACTTGTCTATTGTATTTAAATTCTTCACATTGCAAAGACATTATCAAGTTCAACTATCTTTACTGCTCACAAGGACAATGACCTCTTCATCTCCTATTAAAGAAGTCAGCCTAAAAGTTCCTAAAATTCTTTAAGAGACCCCCCCAAAAGGGAGTTGCCACCCCATTCTGTAGCCTAAAAAGAAATCTCCCAAAATTAAAGTAACTGGAAATGTTTTGACACAAGCAGGATGTAGGAAAAGCATGTGCATTATCGCATAATTCACAGGAGCCACCTACGCCTCTGAAAACGGTAAGAATTTTTAGAGAAAATGTTGATTCTATAGTTTAAATTTAGAATCATTCCGTTCCCCCACCTCGTTTGAAATGCCTGAGCTTATCTACATGAAGCCTGAAGTTTGTGCTCTCAATTCATCCCTGGAGCAGAGGTGGCCCTCATTTCAACCCCCACCCCAACTTACAGGCCAAAGTAGGTATTAGCCACTTCCTTAAAATGAATGATATGTGGTACTGTCACTATTATTTTCTGGCTCACTCTTACTCATTTCTAACTCTCAAAGTATATTAATAGTCAGTTAAGCAAGTCTTAGGAACTATATCTAATTATAATTTCGTTTTGCCAAAATGAATAAAAGAAAATAAAAAAGTATGCGTTTCCGCCATAACGAATACAGTTGCAATTAAAATATAACCTTCACTTGAATTTAAAAGACTCCAAAGAGAAACCCTGTTCCCAATTAGTGGGTATTGGAGATATTTATATTAGTCACGTTGTTCCTCCATGGTCCTTGGCGGTGTCTCTTGACAAATAACTTCTTTCTATGAGAGAGTGGGCCACTTAAGTTTTCATCTTATCTGTTCAGAATGGAGCAGGTCTAAAGATAGTCAACATTCTTGACATTCTCTCCACTGTGGAGCAATCAGAGTTGTAAGTGCCTCTTTGAGAGTATAGCTCTTGGTTCCAGAAATAAAACGAAAAAATAATCACACACACTGAAAGCAAAGAGACAAATAAAACAAAAGACAGGGCTTCTACCAGAGAGGAACCCACAATCCAAAGTGTTATTTCCTTCACATATTTAATGAGAAAGCACAACACTTAAAAATCATTTAAAGACATTGACTTGGGATCTCTTAAGACTTGTGGTTAGTCTGTATTGATTTTTAAAATACAGTTCACAAATTTTTAAGCAAGTTGGATATTGTTAAAATATATTTAAACAAATGAAAATCAGAGTTAAAACCCCTCAGCCTCACTATCTGTATGCTTAGATTATTCTCAGTCTTCCAATATTTTCCACTCCAAAAGAAGGGAGAGAAAATTATTAGAGCAGCTAGGCCTTGGACATATTCCAAAGTTTTAACCACCATTTACAAATAAATGTCTTGTTTGTAGCTTCATAGCTATCAATGGTGAAATTAGTTGGGAATCTAGATTTTCTAATAACTCTTTCTTCATTGATTCACATTATGTAAGATAGTTTTATATGAAGTCATTTGTGAAAATGTTAACATGTGAAATTGCTTTTTCTTCTAATTTTTAAATTTTTTTTGTTTTGTTTTGGCTAGGCAATGTTTGTCCAGAAGAACTAAGCAGCTTATACAATTTGGTTCTTCCCCACAAGTCAAACAATAATTTAATACTAGCTTATCCTGGTGGGGATCAAGCAGTACTTAAGTTCCTATCAGTTTTAATTACTGCAATTTCAAAGCTGAAAAAGTCACGTGTGTGTGTGTGTGTGTGTGTGTGTTTGGAGTACTGGGCGAGACAGGAAATAGTGGCAAATCTGGGTAAGATGACATTTTCTTTATTTAAAAGCGTTTGGGAGGAGCAAAGGTCACGGCAGGCAAGGGGGAATGATGAACACAGGGTTTCTTCAATCCACTTCCCTATTGGGCAGTGGGCACACACTTCCTACTTTTGCCACCAGAAATTCCAGATCATTTATTTCCCACAGAGCGTGGAGTGATGAATTCTACACCCACCCTGCATTCTGGGGAAAAGGGCAAGGAACACTCAACAGGCCACACCAAAGGGCCCCTGGTGAAAGTGAAGTTGGCTTATGGGTTTTTTTTTCTTTTTTTGCTGCTGCTGCTGCTATTTTTCCATTCTAATTTAAGAACTGGGAAGTCACAACAAGGGTAGGGGCTCACCCAGTGTGACAGTTTATGGCTGGGACACTACTTCATCCTGTGCTTCCCTGGGATTCTGTCTTCTCTGAGATTCACTAGGAATTTTGCTATTATATTTGGGTAGAGGGAAAGGTGCCCAGAGATGCAAAGTGAAAATTCTCGACAGGAACCAAGGTTACAACATACAACAAGATTCAGTCATTTAAAAATAGATGCTGAATCCTCACAGTGAGTGAGAGATCCCCAAGACCTTTCAGACAGGAAGATGCTCCTTCTTCTTCTTCCCTAATTACTCAAAGAGCGAAGGGTGGGGGGCAGATATGACAGCTACAGAAAATTATCCGAAAATAAGCCGTGGGAGGGGGAAAAAAAAAAGGTCACACAACAAAAGTCAATGAAGGGAAAGGAGCTTCCATACCAGAAGTAGATCATCTAAGGTCTGCATTAACTCCCCCCCACCACTCTGTGGCCATGATACCCATCCCAACTACTGCCCCCAGCAGGACAACCTGCCACACCCTCGCCCCAGCTGTGCATTAGGGGCATTCCCACCAAATCAGCACTCAGGCCTGTGACCGGCAGGGAGCTTAGAAGTTTTTTGGACTTCTGAATTCCTACTGGAAATGTCTAGGGTAGTTGGAAACCCAAGATTCCCTCCCACTCCCTTGAGGTAGGTGTCTTGATGGTGCTTGAATCTTAGCCCCAAGTCATTCTGGTGCCGCCACCTGCCAGCTCCATGACCTTGAACAGCCAGCCGCAGTCTCCTCATCCTTAAAATGAGAGCAACGCTTGGCCTAACTTAACCTACAGAAAAAAGGCATTTTGATAGTCTGGTTAGTCAAGAAACCGCTGCAAACTGAAAACACACCTAAACACTGCACTGTTTCCAAAACCTAAAAAGAGAGGCCAGAAGGATGGCAGAAGTAACTGCCCCAAATGCAGCCCACTTCGCTTCAAAGTTGCCCAAGAGGGATGGACAAACGGAACCTCAATTTGGCAAATTCCACCTTGGCAGAGAAGTTGGGGGATGGGCTCCAAGCCCACTGGTTGCCTAGAGGCGCTGCCTGGTTGAGTTTTCCTGGATGATATATTATTAAGCCATCAGCAGATGTGGTTGTGCACGTAAAGGCACTCTGCAAAGTGCTACACAAAGGTTAGTATGATAACTTGACTCTGACCGACACATGCATTACTGTCATTCCTTACTTCCTACGACAACTTTGAACCTTGAAATAAAACTTAGTCAGGTCATTTTTTTAATTTCAACATGTCAGTTAAAATTTTGATCAAGGCCAGTTTATTTCATCTCCATCTGCTCCTAAAACTAAGTGGTTTAGTTTACGCACAAGGAATTTTCTAGCCAGGGATGTGAGGGCTGGGATGGCCCAGGCTGAAGGATACCCACTGTCCTGGTACTGTGGCTGCTCTCTAGTCCCCAGGTGACACTTCATCACAGGAGCAGTGGTTCTCTGCAGAGGAGGCAACCCAAATATGCCTCCTCTCACCCAGATGTGCACACAGGAAAATGTACTTTGACAAGGTCAAAGAAGTAGGTCCCATTGTGAGCCTGTTCAATACCTCTAAACTTGGGCTGCAGCTCTTTAGCCGCTAGCAGGGGACAAAAGAGAGCAGCTATACTTCCAACCACTGGTCTCCTGCATCCCCAAACAAACAGGACTCAACCTTCCTCCCCAGTCTGCAGGCATGTAAATTCTTAACAAGCTGCCAGTCTGCTCTACTGGCAGTAGAATGCATTTATGATCATTCACCAAAAAAAAAAAAAATCTGAAATATGTAAAGAATCAATGCAATGCACTTTAGGTTTACTACTTTTTTAAAATGTTTTTCCATGATTAAAAACAAACGTTTTTTTTAGGGTGCTGGGGATTGAACCCAGGGCTTGCCAATGCCAGGCAAGCACTCTGTGGCATCCCCCATTGATACCCTGGAGCCTAGGTTAGGAAGTAAAATAATGACTGCCAGTCTAAAGAGGGTAAAGGGATCCAAGGCCTAAAGAAATATCACAAAGCAAACATGGTGCTATGGAAGCATACCATGGAGAATAAAAGAAAAGCACAAAAGGATAAGCCCCTAAAGTGCCCCCAGGGCCCTGGATAACACCAAAATAACAGACTAGGAAGATAAACACCAAGGCCCACTGATCACCAAACCTTAGGCTGATTACCAGGCTTCCAAACAATGCAGGTCCCAAAGATAAAAACACAAGCCACTGGGAATCAAGTTTTCAGATCACCAACAGAGAATAACAGGTCATCATTACTACATAGGGTTTGAATAAAACCAGATAACATCCAGATATATTTCATTGTAACTCACAAATGAAACAAGGCAACGAGGTCTACTGGATAAAAATCCCTTGGCTCAGGATCCAAATGAAAGCAAACCAGAAAGCATGGGGTAGGGGTCATCTGTTGTCTTAGACAGAACCTGCTATTCCAAACACGGGTCAAATAAATGTGGAGAACATCAGCCAAATAAATGTGGAGAACGTCTTGTGGATTCCTGACAACAGATTTCAGCACAACTAATGAGGTGAGTCATATGCAGAGAACAGTCTCTTTCTGATTCCAGCCAAAGAACACACTTCCTCTCCTACACTCAATTCATAGCAATGTGAGAAAGGTCAGACCTGACTTGGTTACCTATCCTCTCCCAGAGATACATAAACAAGGGAGAGTTTTAAAAAGGAGTTAGTAGAATTTCGAGTTCTCTTCACCACACATGATCACTTACTAGACACGTATTTTCGGCATAATCTAGAATTGGACAGCGCTGGCAGTGATGGGGAAAAGTTTTGCCCAGTATTTTGCTGCCCAAACCCAGCCACTCTGATTACGGTGAGCCCATCTGATCTGACACTCGTGTTTCTTCTTCTGGCCTGCTGGCTGGCAGAGGGCCCTGGGCAGCTAGCAGCGCTCAGGCGCCCTTCCACCACAAAAGACTGAGAAGTTCTTTTCACACTACAAGACTTAAAAATCGTAAACTCAATTATCAATCACACTGAAAGTCCTTTACTTGAAAAGTGAAGGGAGATGAAAACTCTAAGATGCTCTTAAATAGCAGAGTTGCTAGTTGGGCAAAGATAACAGTTCTCGCAGTATCAATGGACGCTTCCCCTTGGCTTTCCTTTGAGGAGCAATTAGTATGGCCCATCATTTCCCATCTTTAGTATGTTTTTCAGGGGAAAGGACAGCTGTTCTGTAGCTTTGAAAGGGCTTCTAGGCTAACTGATAAAGAGCAAACTCAGTTTAAGATCTGATCTCTCAGGTCCAATTACTTTGTAAGCCCCAGCAAAAATAGCCATGGATACTGTGCTCACTATATAAACAGAACACAGATTACTCCACCTGATCTCCAGGTGAGTATTCTACCCCTGGGCAAGACCAGAAACTGAAGCTTTGGGACTTTTTTTCCCCAACCTGTCTGGGAGGCAACTATTTCACTTACTTTTCCACATGAAATTCTTCAAAGCTACTTAGTTAAAGCCTCTCTCTCATTCTTAAGTTTAGATACATTTAAAAGAACATAGTCTGATTTGAAGAGAAAGTCCCTTATTGGTGCATTTTTTACTGAAATAATCAGCAAACGATGATTCTGAAGGGTGCCAGGATGGAATGAGGATGAGTGCCTAGTCTTTTGCGCTCTAAAAATGCTGCATTCATTTTTTATTTTAAAATATGGTTTAGGGATAACACTCCCAGGAATCTGTTTAAGTTTTTTAGCCCTCACCTGGATAAACACCTTACTAGATTTTTTAAAGCTTTTTTTTTTTTTTTGCTTGCTTTTTGGCTGCTCTCCATTTTCTCAGGTTTATGACGAAGGCCTCCCCCTTTCCTACCCTCCCACCCAAAGGTGACTCACTATAGTGCTACAAACTTACTGGCAGAGAACACTACAAATTAACAAACAGTTACCAAAAGAGGATACAACCTGATAAGAGGGTACTGAAAGAACCCAAGGGGTGAAGGGTTGCAACTGACAGGTAAAGGCTGGGAGGCAACCTAGCACCTCTTCTCTGCCCCCCAGGGCTCATCACCAGCTCCTCCTCTAGCAGCTCTACTTGCTCCTGGAGGCTGGGCAACTTTCCACTCCAGGACTCTGCCTTACAGTGTTTTGAGTCTAAAGTACTAGCTTTATAACAGCCAGAGGATATTTAGTCACACTTTCAAGTTGAGCTCCAAAAGGGCAGTTGATAATGTTACCATGCGACCAGGATTTCTGCTGACATGTGTCCCCCTTGTGCAGCCTTCACCTGAACCTTTCCCCCTGCCCCTCTTTAAATCACTACCCATAAGCTAGGATTTATTTTCTAGCTAACTAAGTTAATATTCAAACCAAATCTTGAACTGCTGTGAAAGGCTGGAGAGACCCCCCTCCCCCATCTTTTATAAACTTGAGAAAAGAGCTCGCAGCTCTAAACAATTGCGGTGTGTACCTTTGGTGAGCTAAACAGTTGTGGGTGGCAGGCCTAGCTGAAGACTTAAGCCGAGTCACTGGCAAAGACAGCCAATAAGAAAAAAGGGAAAAATCCTCTTTCATCCAGGAATGATTCAGCAAGAGCGATTCCTTCATTTTCTTACCAAATGCTTAGGAACTGGATTTTTTTAAAAAATAAGTTTTATTGGTGCATTGGAATTTTGCATGAAAGTGAGAGTCACAGTGATACTTTCATATATGCATATAACATTATTTGGTCTGTTCCTTCCCGTGCCTCCCCTCCCCCATCCCCTTCTACTACTCCAGTGGTCTCTCTCCTTAATTTTCATGACGACCTTTTTCTTTCTAGCTTCCACCTATGAAAGAAACATGCAACCCTTGATTTTCTGAGACTGGCTGATCTCACTTAGCATGATGTGCTCCAGTTCCATCCAGTTTACTGCCAATGACATAATTTTGAGGAACTAGATTTTCAAGGACATACAAAAATCACCTGAAATATCAAAACCTAAACCCTAAACAGCACTGAGAAGAGGAGGGGAAGAAATTAACAATGACCTTAAAAAATTAGCTGCCGGCAGAGGCTTCCTGGTTAACCAATTATCAGCAGGGCTTTAGTCACTACTCCACCCACATTTTAATCCCCATGTGGAAAAATCCCAACATTTCTGTATGAAATATTCTTCTGAACATTTGGACTATCACAACAAGTCACAGAGACGAACACACACACACACACAAACACACACACACAGTGGCATGCAACCTAACGATCAATGTATCAGGGCACCCCAAATTCTAAATACAACCCAGCAGGCAAGCAGCATACCATCCCCAGCTAACCACAACCTGCTTGTCAGCTACTAACATTTTGTTAGGATCCATAAGAGATTTGGGTCGAATCTACACTAACTACTCAGGTGTGTGGCTACTGTACCATTACTGTGCATGGCTGTGTGGTTATAAGAGACATCTAAGTATATGGACATAACTTAGTTACCTAAACATCTGCCTGGCCTCTAATTCAGTATCACCGATACCCCCCCCCCCCCGTTTCATCTGAAGAATCACTTTAGAGTTCTGCATATATGCCGTGGTTAACGAGTAAATGTATGTTAAGCTTCAGAGACCATGTACAAGCTGTTCAGGATTCAGGGACATCTGTTCTCTCACTAACCAACCATTTGACCTTGAGCAAGTCATTTCACCTTCCTAGGCCTCAGTACACATCTGTGAGCTCTGCACTCCCTAACTCCTATGTCTCCATTTGAGAACATTTTCTCCCCCCTTAACGGGAGAAGAGATTTCAAAGGAAGAATTGTTTACAGGAATGAGCTAGGGTTTGACGGTGTGGTACAAGTACGGGTCACTAACCCAGTTTCCATCCTGGGAAGCAGAGGCAAGGCGCTGGGATGCTACCTGACCTGGACCAGCCCTCCACATTTTCTGCTTTCAAAAACAATACGTGCCGTGCATTCCCACTTGATCCTACTACCTCTACCAGGCCCAGGCCTCTCAATTACCTCCTCCAAATGCATTTGGAACCCCCAAAGAATGAATCCTCTGCCCCCATCACTCAGTCCACACCCAGGCGCCTTAGGACCTGCAAAGGTCAACCGGGAACCTACTAAGCCATGGAGACGAGGAGCGGATTCTCGCCATTCTCCTGACTTGGTGCTTTTTTTATCCCACGAATTGATACTTTTCAGGGTTATTCTGGTTACATTTTTCTCAACTGGACATGGGGTCCGGGACTCAGTTTCCTGCAGGGGCTCCGGGTGATCAAGGCTTCGCCTTACAGAAATGTGGAACCGCGGTGCGGTTCGCGCACCGTGTCTCTCACTCTCCTGCCCTCGAGACCCCCGTTTCCTTTGGGGACCGCTCTTGGGTGGGTGCGGGAAACCGGCAAGGCTTTTCTACCCCCACGCACCACCCGCAGCCTCCAGACCATTTAGGTCTTTATTGTAGCCAGAGGGCCCTGTGGGTCAGCCTGTCCTCGTTCAAGACTGGTCCCACGAACCAATCCGCACACCCCTCCCCACGGTGCAAGACAACTCGTTACCTCGGGTGCATCCTGTTATGGAAGGCGGCCCATTAAATCTCTCAAAAGTATACCTTAAAGGCCATCTTAGGGCTGTGAAGACACACCCTTTCTGGCACCAGCACGCCCGACTGGCTCCGCAGTAAGGGGAAGCCAGTTTTTTCCTCTGGGGGAGGGCGGCCGCCTCTGCGGGGAGCTGGCTGGGCCCCAGCGCCTCCAGGAGAAGGAGCCTCGACCCGGAGGCTGCCCCCGCCGGCGCCGGCCGCGGCGGGAACGGCAGCCCGGGAGGGCGCCCGGCGCTGCGCCCCAGGGGAAGGGGAGGGGCGCGCCTTTCTTCTGGGCACAGAGGGCGGAGAGAGAAAGAACGGGAGACGGGAGGTGAGGGCTGGCGCAGCGGGCTCGGGGATGCCGCTCCGCTCCCGCGGGCCCCCAGCCCCGGCCCGCCGCTCCGCGCCGTCCCCGGGAGCCCGGGTGTGCGCACCGCCCGGCGCGGCCCCTCGGCGCTCCCTCCATTTCCAAAGTGCGTCGTCTTTTAAGCCGCGCCGCTTCCTCCTCCGCGGCCTCCCGCCGGCCGCGGTCGCCCTCCAGACTTCCTCCTCTTCCCTGCACGGCCCCCGGAGCCCCCGGGCCGCCCGACACTCACCCCCTTCCCCATGGTGGCGGTGCTCGGAGCCCGGTGCCCGGTGCTGTCGCTGGAGGAGAGAGAGACAAGAGGAAGGCGGCGAGCGGGCCGGGGGAGCCGAGGGGAGGGCGCGAGGGCTGCCGCGGGCCGGGAGGGAGGGAGGGCGGCCGGCGGCTCGGGCCGATGCCGCCGCCGCTGCCGCTGCCGCTGCCGCCGCCGCCGCTGCCGGGGCTGCTACCGCTGCTGCTGCCACGTGTGCGCCTCCTCCCGCGCTGCTCCGCGCCCCGGGCCCCGCCGCACTCGAGCCCGCGCCTCCTCCTCACTTCCTAAAATAAGCAACCTGCGTGCTGGCCCCGCCCACGCGCACACGTCACCGTTACCGGAGCAACCTGACACCGGCCGCGGGCCGGGCCCCGCCCCCACGCAAGCCCCGCCCCCGAGCAAGCCCCGCCCCTGGCCGGGAGCGCGCCGCTGCGGCCAGTCCCGGCCCCTGCAGGAGGGCGCCGGCGGCGCGCAGGCCCGAGTCGCGGGAGGGATGCGGGACGCGCCTGGCGCTGCGCAGCAAGGGCTCGGCGACCGTGGCTCCCGCGCCCGCCGCCCCGGTGACCCGCCTGCGGTGTGGGGCGCGGCACGGGGATGCAACCAGGCTCCTCCCGCGCCGCGGACCCGGCGCCGAAGCCTCGCGCGGGGTGGCTTCTCCGGCGCGTCACTGTGGGGCCGGGATACACTGGGGAGGTCGGGTGCGACTGCGGCAGGCGCGGCTCTGACGGACTCCGCCTCTCTGCGGAATCCCGGACCCGCGCTCTTCTGCGGACGGCCTCCTCGGGCCGTGGTGCCCTGCCGATGCCCTTTCTGACCTGGGGCCCTCAAAGCCACTTCCCACAACGTCGCAAGAGGAATGGGTTCCAACCCCCCATCTCCCTTCCTTTAAGACCCCAAAATACCAATCCAGAGGACGATGTATGAATCCATTCACACCACTATGTGAATGGAACCCCTTTTGAGGTTTCTCTTTGTGGGCTAGAAAAACCTGAAACCCAGAGGAAGGCACATCTTTAGCAAAAGAGGATGCTCAAAGGGGAAGGAGGTGTTTGAAGATGTCTCTGCTTCTCTGTGCTTCCGGCCTGCACAGGAGCACCCCCAGGGACCTAGGCCGCACCTCCCACCCATGGTTGGCCCCAAGGCACTGTGGGGCTTCTCCATAGCAGAGGCCCCAGTGGCTGAAGTTCTTCAATATTAAAAAAAAAAAAAACAATAAACCGGGCGTGGTGGCGCACACTTGTAATCCCAGTACTTGGGGAGGCGGAGACCAGAGGATCCAGCCTCAGCGTGCGCTCGCTCTCGCGCTCTCTCTCTCTCTCTCTCTCTCTACCTAGTGAGGCCCTCCGCAACTTCGTGAGACCCGGTTTCAAAATAAAGGATAAAAAATAGGGCCGGGGGTGTAGCGCGGAGGTAGAACGCCCCTGGGTTCAATCCCCGGTACTGCAAAAAAAAAAATAATAATAACAATAAAGAAGAATATCACTATTAACAATGTTGTCAGGATATCAAGTACACTGGGAAAGCACGGGATTCAGAGGAAAGTCAATCCACATCTTTGGGAATTTCTATGAAAAACAAAGAGAATATTAACTTTCTAAGCAGGTTAAGGCTAACCCTATCCACTTCAAGAATTAACTCAACATAAATAAGTATATGAAGCTTGAAGAAAAATGGGGAAGAAAAGGAGAAAAAACTAGCAACTGTGTTATCAGTTACATGGTTAGGATAATCCTCATCCCTTCTTAGAAGAAACTGTTGCTTATGGGAGTCTTTTTTCTCTTGCCCAAAAACTCATGATAAGAGCTGTTAGGTCCTCCAGTGATCTACAGACTTAATTAAATCAGCCCAGGCCATGGAAAGCAGCGGAATTGTAAACAGAATTCAGAATCATGATTGCTGGGGAAAGAGCCCTCAAATTCAGAATAGAGTTCCCAGCACAAGAGAAGGTTACAGGGTTACCTAGGCTCTAGAAAATGCTTCCTTTACCTGTCTGACAGCCCCTGCTACTGTTACCCTGTAGGAGGCTTTTTTTTTTTTTTTTTTTTTTTTTTTTTTTTTTTTTTTTTTTTTTTTTTTTTTTTTTGCTGTACTGGGGATTGAACCCAGGGGCATTTTACCTCTAAGCTACACCCCCAACCCTATTTTCTTATTCTTTATTTTGAAACAGGGTCTCACTAAGTTGCAGAGGGCTTCACTAAGTAGCTGAGGCTGGCGGTGAACCCTGATCCTCTGGTTTCAGCCTCCCAAGTACTGGGATTACAAGCATGTGCCACCATGCCTGGCTTGTAGGAGGCTTTTGCTTGCTAAAGATCTATTAGTTTAAGATTAATTACCCCCTGGACCCTGATCTGAAATGGGAAAAAATGCAGTAGCAACAACAAAATGTATAAAATACAAGTCTGAACAATGTAGATGTCTCCTGTCAGCTGATTTCTTTATTCTCCCTCCATAAGTAAAATCATCATTCATTCATTCAACAAACCCTGATAGATGGAGGTATTTCCCTCTCTTCTAGAGCACTCCACCTTTTTGTGGGGGCAGCTGCAGGTTACTGAAGTCCTTTCAGGAGGATCCCCAAATTCTAGCTGTGTTCTAGGGCAGAGAAAAATCGAAGAAACATTAACTCGACACTCTGTTTTGCTTTTGGCTTCACATCATAGTTTTACATGCAAAATGTCCTGAATTTTCACAAGTCTATGGGTCAGAGTTGGAAAACTGGAAGACCCACAGATTTTCTCATGAGGCCACCTGTGATTGAGGGAGGCTGGCTTCAAAACTGCAAAGTGGGAATCATCTGACTTCTAAAGTTTGGTCTCTAAGCACAGAACCAGCTTCCCATGGGAAAGAGTGATGGGGAGAATCCCTGCCTGGTTAAAATATGCAGCCCTGGACATGTCTAGAGAACCAAGACAAGGCCAGGCATGGTCAAGACTGAGGCGCACAGAAGTCTCAGATGCAAAAGAGATACTTTGGAACATAGGCCACCAAGGGTAGAAAAGCCCTTTTCTTTTTTTTTTTTTTTGGTGGTACCGGGGATTGAACTCAGGGGCGTTCTACCTCCGAGCTACACCCCTGGACCTATTTTTTATACTTTATTTTGAAACCGGGTCTCACAAAGTTACGGTGGGCCTCACTAAGTAGCTGAGGCTGGCCGTGAACCCGGATCCTCCGGTCTCAGCCTCCCAAGTACTGGCATTACAAGCGTGCACCACCACGCCCGGCAGAAAAGCCCTTTTCTTGAAAAAGGCTTCTTTTCTTCTCTTAGAAGAGGAGATCAAAGATTGAATATTCTTCTTGTTTTATGATGAAGAAGCCAAAGCACAGGGAGTGATTAACCCTGGGTATTCCAAGGATAGTGGCAGGACTTTAAGGTACTTTTTCTTTTCTTTTTTCTTTTCTTTTTTGGTGGTACCAGGAATTGAACCCAGGGGCGTTCTACCTCCTAGCTACATCCCCAGCCCTACTTTTTTAGTCTTTATTTTGAAACAGTGTCTCACTAAGTTGAAGAGGGCCTCACTAAGTAGCTGAGGCTGGCGGTGAACCCATGATCCTCCTGTCTCAGCCTCCCAAGTACTGGGATTACAAGCGTGCGCCACCATGCCCGGCTTCTGGGTACTTTTTCTAACTCTCAGAACAGTGCAGGGGACAGATGTGGATTTCAGAAGAGAGGGCAAGGGAAGCAATGTCTCTCCATTCTATCTGCTTCTTATCCTATCAGCTCTTTTTAAGCTCCTAGCTTGGGGCACAATTAAAGTGATTGTCTCATGGACTCAGCATTTATAGAACTCAAGGCTGCCAAGCGTGGATGGCTTTGAGGAGGATTTGATCACGGCTATGGAGGGTTGACCCAGTCCTTGTAAACAGAGTCAGCAGATGTATGAAAAATACGATGCAAGTCGGTATTTTGAGCCAAGAATGCGAGTGCTTTGAGTAGGTACTTGCTGAATTGAATAAACACACCATTGCAGTTAAGGACTTTAGAATATGAGTTGGAGCTCACAGCAAGTTAGCATTTTCCATAGGAAGTAGACATTTGGGAGATAAATGAGCTAAGAATTTGGAATGACAGGATTTTCTTTGACTTAACTTGTCCTAGAGATAGCATGAGTACAAACAGAAGCATGTCTCTGTCCTCTACCTATTTCCCAGGTTCCTCCCAAAAGCTACTCTTGCCGCCTTAAAGCCAGCCATGCTCATCATCCGAAGTTCTTCCTAGTCTGTTGCTATCTCTCCATTGCAAATCTATTTCCTTTTTCCTGTTTAGCAGCAGATACATTACCTCCTGCTTTAAAAGCACCATTCTATGCACATTACTATCACAATCTGCCAGAGAAATAATTATTATTTTTCTTTCAATACTGGGGACTGAACCCACAGGCATTTCTATCTCTGAGCTACACCACAGCCCTTTTAATCTCATTATTTTAAAACAGGGTCTTGCTAAGTTGCTGAGAATGGCTTCCAACCTTCCATCTTCCTGTCTCAGCCTCCCAAGTACTGGGATTACAGGCGTGCATCACCACCCCCAGCTCCAGTGAAATAATTATGACTCCTGTAAACTCTCCTCCCAAACCCCATTTTCTACTCAGCTCTTAATTCCTTTGGAAAATATTCTTTCCAGTGTATTTTCTCCTGTTCCTGGTTGTAGAAGACTTCAAGTTTTGTTCCTGGGATCTTGACAGAGCCAGTATTTATTTGATGACAAGTCATACATTATTATCAGCCACAATAGAGTCAAGTTCTACATCTTTTGCTCAGTATCCCCTTCATACAACTGTTGCGTAAATAATTTGCTCTTATTTAGAGCTGTCCCTATAAGTAAAACAGTAAGGAAGGATTCTTTAGTTATTTCCTGTGTGTTTCACACTGGATCCTATTTTTATTTATTTATTTATTTATTTATTTATTTATTTATTTTGGCAGTGGTGGTATTAGAGATTAAACTCAAGTAGAGTTCTACCTCTGAGTTACTCCCCCAGTCCTCTTTTATTTTTATTTGAAACAGGGTCTCACTTAGTTGCTGGGGGCCTCTCTAAGTTGCTGAGGCTGGCATTGAACCTCCAATCCTCTTGTCTCAGCCTCCCAAGTACTGGAATTATAGGCATATTCCACAGGCCCAGCTTGGTCCTGAAATTAAGAACCAGGATTCTGTCTTCTCTTCTAGAACCCCACCCCCCACATGCATTTCCACTCCCCCCACTCAAACTCAAAACACTATAAAATGTTATAATACCCTGGTGTTTGAAAACTCACTAATTGTTTTCCACAAAGTAACACAGGGATATTGGAAACAAAAATCAAATGGTGACACAGAAGGGGTCTGGCTGGAAACATATTCTGCTGCCAGCATTCTATCTTCCTCCATCCAGAGAGGTGGTTTCGGGCAGGCTTATAAGCCAGTGTGGCCAAGGTGAAAAGCAAGAAGTGGTGGCAGGAGGTGACCGTCACCCAACCCTGCCTGCTTTGGGGGGTGTACAGCCATGGGCATTATGGAGATAAGTGTCATCATGGGGGTAGATGGATTTTCTATTCCTGACCTTGAACTCTTCCATGAAAAAACAATCGAGAAGGTCCTATGAGCCAGGCGTGGTGGCGCATGCCTGTACTCCCAGTACTTGGGAGGCTGAGACAGGAGGATCGCAGGTTCGAGGAGAACCTCAGCAAGTAGTGAGACTCTCATCAACCTAGTGAGACCCTGTTTCCAAACAAGAAATAAAATCTGGCTGGGGGCATAGCTCGAAGGTAGAATGCCTCTGGGTTCAATCCCCAGTACCACACACACACACACACACACACACACACACACACACACAAAAGAAGATCCTAGGGAAGTTGGTACCATTGAGAGCCCTCTCCCCCAGAGGTGCCTTTGCACTGACACTGGCCGCCAGAGAATGTGCAAATTTTCTCTCAGCAGAGTCCAATAGACGAGAAACTATAAAGCCATCAAAAAGTGGTTTGGTTCATTTATGAAAATTCTGGAGGTTTTTGTAACAGCCATAGAAATAACCAAAAAGTAGGTCAGGTACAAAAATAGTAACCAGCTCAATTCATTTTTAACAGCCTAGGTTTTACTCAGGAGGCTGCCTCTTTAGTGATGAATGACCTCCACATGTGAACTCTTATAAATAACCCCCAAAGAAGGGTACCCTCTTTTTTCTTGCCCCTCATAAAGAACCTTCCTCAACCCAACCCATAACTGTGGTCCTTTTACACTATTTAATAGTGTACATACAAAAAACCCTGCAAAATAAGCATTATTTGGTATCTACTCCGAGCCTACCACAGGGCTTGGTGCCAGTGTATCAAGATGACTAAGGTGTGCTCCCTACCATCAAAGAGCTCACTACCTAACACGAGAGACCATGAAATGTTAGTAACCCAGCAAAGGAGCTGTAGCTACCCAAGGAGGAAGTTTCCGGCTCTGCCTGCAGAATTGGGAAGCCTTCCCTGGCTGGACCTTGAGAGATGGAAGATGTAGGAGGTCACGAAGTGGGCAGTGTGTTTGGGAGAGTCAGGGGGGCACAATCAAGATAGCACATAGGCAGAGTCTTTTTTTTTTTTGGTGGTGGTGGTGGTACTGGGGATTGAACCCAGAAGCGTTCTACCTCTGAGCTACACCTCCAGCCCTTTCTACACTTTTTTTTTTTTTAATTTTGAAACAGGGTCTTGCTAAGTTGCTGAGGCTGGCCTTGAACATGTGATCTTCCTGTCTCAGCCTCTTAAGTACTGGGATTATAGATGTGGATCACCATGCCCAGCTTGGACAGTCTGTTGTAGTACTGCCCAGCAGTTCAAAATGGCAGGAGCCTAGATTACAAGAGGGAGAGCAGCAGGGGTTGACTTAAGAGGATCAGCAGACCATGGAGGCCTTGGAAGTCACAGCCCTGAGCTCTATCCCGTAGGCCAGGGTTTTAAGCAGGAGTGTGGCACGATCATATTTGCACTTTGGACATTTTTCCAGCAGTACCAGAATGCTGGAATAGTCCTCCAAAACTCTTCTTCCGATATTATTGAATTCAGAATCATAAGACATCTATGTCTTGCTGTACATCTTTGTGAATAGTATACTCATTTTATTTTCTACCTTTTTTTGTACACATGCAGCATGCCTTAATTCCCATTCCTATCCCCATTGTACACTACTCCCCCCTAAACAGAGGCTTTCAAATTGCTGGGCATGATGAAAAACCGGAATGAAGACATAATTTAATAAGTTAACATACAATCCCTTAACCCTGAAAGATAGTTCAATTTACTGGGAAGGCTCGGGGATTTTATCTGGTTTTCCTGTATTTTTTTCTAAAAAAAATTCCAAATAGATCAAAGATTTTTTTGGCTTCCAGTTTGCTCAGAGACCAGTACTTAAGGCAATTCTACTGACTAAAGAAATTTTAAGCCACCTGGCAACCAATCTCACATAAAGGGATTGGAATTATAGAAGATAGAAAGGAGGAAGAGGCCAAGTCAATGAATAATTTACCAGATAGCTCAAATTAAAGAGGTCCCTGGGCCAATGATTTTCAGATTGTTTGCATTTTTGACAAGTCCCTGACAGCCTGGCATTTGACACCTGATTGGAACATGGTGGTAGAGATAGTGATGGAGATGGTGGTGGTGGTGATAATGGTGGAGGTGGTAGACACCAAACCCTAAATTGTTGATCAAATTACAGTATCCCAACCAAATACCTTCTTCAAATAATACCATTTTTTAACCCACATGAAGCTTTTAATTGGCAATTTAGTGAGACCATGTTTCAAAATAAAAAATAAAAGGGGCTGGGGGGTGTAGCTCAGAGGTAGAATGCCCCTGGATTCAATCCCCAGTATCAAAACAACAACAAAACCCACAACAAACAAACAAAACAAAACTGTATAGTTTAGCAACTATGCTACTGTGTTACTATGAGGATCAATGGCTACAACATACAGGAAGACCTAGAACACTGCCTATCATGCAGTAACAGTTCAAAAAATGTAAGGAATTATCTTGTCTTTTTTTGTTTTTTGTTTTTTGTTTTGGTACTAGGGATTGAACCCCGGGGTGTTCTATGTCTGAGCTACACCCTTAGCCCTTTTTTATATTTTATCTTTTGAAATAGGGTCTCACTAAGTTGCTGAGGGTCTTGCTACATTGCTGATATTGTCCTCAAACCTGTGATCCTCCTGTCTCAGCTTCCCAAGTACTGGGATTACAGGTGTGCACCATCACACTAGGCAGAAATGATCTTGTCTTGATTCCAAATGTCTACTCAACCTGAGAGCCACAAGGGCCAAGGAAGGCTGAAGGCATCTACAAAAATGGGTCCAGAGGATTAGGGAGGGAGAAGAGGATCTACTTCATGCTGGCTCTCTTCTTCCCCTACCAATTTCATCCAAGAAAGAACTGAAACACAACCAGCGGGGGGCACCGAGTTGGATGACAGAGGTTGGTGAACACTACCTGTCTGAAATGGTCTGTTGATTGCCAAATGCCAGGCGAGGACCAGGGAAGTAAGTTCAGGAACGCGTCTCAGCTGAGAGTCTCACCTTCAGAAAGAGAAGCCTGAAAATCCAGGCTCTGCACTGCAGGGGCTGACACTGAACAGCCTCTTGGGGGGTGGGAGGGGAGAAAAAAGGAAGCATTGTCTCCAAATGCAATTTAAAACCTTTAAACCCTTTTCTCATTTCTCCTTTTCACTTAAAAAAAAAAAAAAGATACCATCTGCTAATGCAATTGCTAATTAGGGAGGGAGAGTTATTCTAGCTTCCTTAGAACAGACCCGAGAGAAGGCTGAGTCTCAGGCCTGTGGCTTCTGTTCCAGGAATGAGGCAGGCATCCAGGCAGGCTGGGGCTGCAGGCTGGAGCTGCAGGGAGCTGGGGGAGGCCAGGGAGCTGCTCCTTTCCCATGCCTCTAATCTCATAAACCAGACGTGCTTGAACTCAATGTATTCTCTTTCCTCTCTCATTTATCATAATGGAAAAAAATACAAAAGCACTGTTAAAGTTTTGAATTAAGAAACAGTTGCCATCTGGGTAATTGAATTCTGCTTGAAGCAGGCCACCTGGTCCACATCAGCGGCTCTTGGCAGGTATGGAAGTGTCAGCTAAGGTCCTGCGCTGACTTCTAAACACAGGCTTGCATTCCACGAGCAGCGGAGGAGCCTTAGTTTCTAAGTAGGAAAAGCTGTTTTCCATCAGGTTACCTCGATGCTTGCTAGATGAGGCTGCAGACATTGGGAATTCCAGCAGGAATGGTTGGTCTCGTCTGTTCCTAGCCACGTGCTGCCTTAAAAACACAAACACTGATGAGCAGGTTCTCTTTGGCTTCCTGTTTGGACATCCATGTCACAGAAATATGTGTGACTGAAATCACCTTGCTCCCCTAGAGGATTCAGGAGACTGAGTGTTTTCAGTTCCTCAAATAGTGGAGAGATGTAGAAAAAAAAGGAGTGGACAGCCTGGGAGGAATGGCAAACCCTTCCCTTGTCTGCTGATTTCCACAGTGCCAGCTATGCCTGCTCCCCAGAGGCGTGCTCCTGCAGCATGAACAGCGTGTCCGGGGTTCAGCCCTGTCCTCCCACTAAGAGAGCAGGAGTCAGGACTTTGCATGCAACACCCCAGCAGAGCTTTCCGGGCCAATCTCACCTTCTACTTGCTTCCACTTGTGTGCACAAACAAAGCTGAAGTCAAGAGGAAGGGTTGGCCAGGACAAGATATAGCAAGAAACAGAGCTGCTCCAAACTTGGGTGGTCTGGAGCCAGTCCTCAACACTTTTCTTCTGAAACATCTACAGCAGACCTGAGTGCAATCGTGCAATCGGCCTTGCACAGGCAGCATTTGATTCTTGAGTTGGGAGAGGAGCTGGGCCATTGGCTAGAACTCTCGCTCACAGGCGGTTTGACTTTTTTTTTTTTTTTTTGGTCCTGAAGGTTGAACCCAGAGGCATTCTACCTCCCAGTTACACCCCCAGCCCTATTTTATTTTTATTTTGAAACAGGGTCTTGCTAAGTTGTTGAGGTTGGCCTCGAACCTGCGATCCTCCTGTCTCAGCCTCCCAACTACTGGGATTACAGGCATGCAGCACCATGCCTGGCTCCTAATGGAGTAAGAATTCTACAACAGAAAGAACCCAGCCCGACCTCCTCTTACAAGATGGGATTGAGGCTGAGAGGGCGCGATGCTTTCCCTAGGGTGGCAGAGCTGGGGCTTAACATCAAAGCAGGATTCCCCAGCCCCTTCTCTTTCCATGGCGCCATGCTTCCTTAGCTTTAGCACGACTAGAGAAGACTCAACTCTGAGAACAGAAATGTTTTTCTTCTGAACAACAAAAAAGAGAGGGTTATCCAAAACATGCAATTTAAAGGACCAGTTCTTTTAAAATAGAATTTTCCATGATGCCCTGGGTACTCATAGAAGTCCATCTTAAAAACCTCATTCCACTCTTTTCTCAAGAGAGCTGTATCTGAACACACACACACACACACACACACACACACACACACACACAACTGTTTTGATATGAGAAAATTCAAGGGAGCATCCTTTTTCAAAATGATGTCAAAGTAAAATTAAGTTAAAAATCTTTTGCGGTGCTCTTGGGTTCAAGATAAGTCCCTACTGCTTCTTGCCAGGGAAGTCTCGTCTCCCTCCAAGAACAGTCCCCTGCCTGGGGATTCCTTGGGCTACTGGATGACATTGCTCAACCCACTCCAAAGCCATCTTGGCTCCAGCGGAAGCCAAAGATAACAAGAGGAGCTGACAGGAGAATCTTTAAGAGAATATGGAGGGCAGGCTGGGTTGAGGCTTAGCAGATACTGGGGAGGAGAGAATAAGGAGGGGAGGTAGCGAAAGAACCTCGTGTGGCCAGTACCAACTCCCAGCAGGCTCACTTCTGCTCCCTTGGCCTCATGATCGCTTCTCTTAATCCAATAAAGGGGCACTTGCTTAAGTTTGAAAAGATGCCGTAATATTATTTCATCCACAATATCCTGCCCTCAAGCATTTGAGTTCATGAATTTCCTTCTCGAAACTAATTTCTGTCCATTAGGGCTCTTTCTATATTGATCTAGACTCTAGAATCAGCTCACATTTTGAGCTTCTGAGACATTATCATCTTTTTTCTCTTCTCTTTCTTGCCAAATGGACAGTGTCTCAACTCTCCTCATTCCTTCGCCCACTCCTCTTTCTCTTGGCTGCTGCTGCACCATCCATCTAGCCACAAATCTGCCTTTACATAGAACAGCGTCTTCTTTGGGCTCTGATCAAATAGGGCTCCATCTTCCCACACCAGGATCCATGCTTGGTGTGCAGAAAACCAGATCCTCATGCTTTGGAATAGGGTGGGGAGTGGGGAGGAATATCAACTCTAGGTCCAGTTACTGGACAGGGATGCAGGAGGCTGGAGGACTCTGTCAGTCCCAGTATCCTAGGGACAAGGGCTATTGGTTTAGCAGCAAAATGTTCCTCTTTCAATACAGGTATCCAAGATTCCTTCGGTAGCCTCATTTGCCTTGTTAAAGATGCCCTTCTTAACATATCCTACTGATAACAAAAGGTTGTTTTTTTGTAGGAGACCCATATTGTGATTTTCTGTAGGTGTTGCCCACAGCCTCTATGAACATCAAGGAAACAAAGTTCTCCTAAGTACTTTGGGGGGGGGGTGGGTATTTGGACATTGGAAAAGCATAAAATATCCAATGATACTTGATTCTCACTGTAGTACATTTCTGGAAACCACATGGAAAAATCCTAAAACTGATCTTACCCGTGGGATCTGTGTTATAATTGGATGTTGCATTCTTGACCAAAGACTTGGCATCAGATAAATCACAGATACTAAATATGTCATAGAGGCGAAGATTCACAGTTTAAATCAGTAGTTCTCAAACCTAGCTGTGCATTAGAATTGTCAAAGGAGATTTTTAAAAATACTGATGCTGGAGCTTCTCTTGGGATCAGTTAAAGCCAAGTCTCTATAGGTAACAATTTTTTTGTTGTTTATCAAGAGCTAGGATCAAAAGAAAGAAATAGTTGTCATTTTTCACTTTAAAAAAATTAAAAGAGCCACTTGTAAGTAAGTTACAAGATTTTCTTATTCTCCAATTGGAAATTTAGAGATCTCTCATTTGACGAAGACGTCATCTCACCTAGCAGTGAGATGTTGCTTTAAATTTTTTTTCTTTTTTGGTACAGGGGATTGAACCCAGGGGCATTCTACCTTTGAGCTACACTCCAAGCCTTTCTTGTTTTGAAACAGGATCTCACTAGGTTGCTGAAGATCTCACTAAAGTTGCTGAGACTGATCTCAAACCTGAGATCCTCCTGTCTCAGCCTCCCAAGTACTGGGATTACAGGCGTGCACCACCACACTGGGCTGAGATGTTGCTTTTTGCATAATCTGTCCACCAAGTCTGCACTTGAACTAGTGTCCTCAAGGTACAATGTCCTAAGGCCAATGACTAGTGAGTTAATGAGTATTGATGAGGATTCCATGATAAGTATACATCTTCTAACTGAGGAGTGTTTGGAAAAGAATAGGCATAGTCCAGTTTCTCAAGAAGTGTTCAAGGAGAGAAGAGCGTGATGATTCTCAAATTAGGCGTCCAGCAATTTAGAAACATGGAAATGTTGCCCTTTGCAACAACAGCATTTGTATCTAAAATGATCTCAAGCCCAATTATTTTAAACGTGTGACAATCCGGAGATACATTTCAGAATTCTTCCCTTCCATTGGTGGAAGGTTAGAGAGCCGACAAGGGGCAGGGGAGCCTTGGTATTGTGCGAGGAGGAAGGGGGAGGAGCCAGAGAGCCAGCTACTGAGGGACCAGGCAGAACTCAGCCCTGTAGCCTCCTCCCCAAGCGTACAGAAGTGGGGCGGGGCATCAACCCTGCCAATCCAACAGGTTGCTTTCTCTTTCAGATTCTATTTCTTTGCCTCGAACTATATGGTTACAGGCAGGGTAAATTACGATGCTCAGTATTTTCACTTAATTTATTTTTTGCTACTGGAGATTGAACCCAGAGGCATTTCACCTCGGAGCCGTGCCCCTGGCCATTTTGATTTTTGATTTTGAAACAGGGTCTCACTAAATTGCTGAGACGGACCTCGAATCTGGGATCCTCCTGTCTCAGCCTCCCAAGTGCTGGGATTACAGGTGTGTGCCACCATGCCCAGTTGTATTTCCACTTTTAAATAGAAAAATAATGTCGATTCTCTATTGACCTAAGAAAGATACCTTCAAGACAAATCAAGTTCTATTGAAAAGATAACTGAACACTTTCATAAATTTTTCCTGATTTTAAGTGACATGTTTATTGAGAACTCAGAAATTATAAATTGTTACAAAACATAAGGAAGAAAATAAAACTCACCCATAATTGCACTCATCATCCTGTTATCAGTCTTAAACATAATGAAACACAAATGAAGAGCGTTATCTATGTATAGTTTTATATCCTGCTTTATATATAAGATTATATAATGAATATATCTGCATATCTTAAAATATCCTTCAAAACGAAGTATTTCGTGGCACATAATACTCAATTTTCTGACAGTTTCATGATTCGTTTGTTCATTTTGAGGTATACAGTATGAATAATAAAAATATATGGGAAAGTTAATAATCCAAGAAATTTTGCTTACTATGATTTACGACAGTACATTTGGAGATCTTAAAAATATATGGCTAACAGTTGGAAACAATCTCAGAAGCACAGAACATGAGATTTAAAAAAAAAACAATCAAGAGCAATTTTATTCTTAAAGGTCAATTCGTTTACAAGGGAAACAGAACATGCAATAATTGCCTGAAACTGCATTTCCATTGACTTCCGAGTGGTAATTTTATCCTTAACACCCCCTACTGGCTTGCCTTATGGTTTCAGTGCTATCATTTTCTCTTAAAAAAAAAAAGTGATTTTATTAGAAGTCTGCCACCTTTCCAGTTCTTGTCTCTTTATTCTTTCCCTCAAAACAAAAACAAAACAAAACAAAAAACAAAGCAAGAGGGGTAGGAGCAAAGGAAAAGCAAAACAATTTGTTATTAATTCATATAAACCCTTCCCCAAATACCACCCACCATGTGCAATGAACCTCTAGAGGCCAGAGAAGCCCAAGAGAATGAGGTCACCCCGAACTCCCTTTTTAGAACTTTGTAGCTTGCTGCATTATGTTATTCATTCATTCAAGGCCATTGCCATGGGCTCTGTATCTCACATTACCCCAGGATAATTATCGAAAGATAAACCAGGAATATGTAGACTCAGGACCCAGGGGTTAAGTCAGGGCAGGGACAATGTGTGTTCATCCTTCCTATTGCTTGAGTTCCAGGAAGATCAATTCAGAGTGCTCCTTGAGCTGGCACGTAAGTGAGCCGTTGTTTGGTGCACTAAAGCACTTTATAGTAACTTTCCATCTCAGCTTTTTTCCACCACAGAGGTCAGCTAATGCCCACACGTGATGTGAGAAAACTAGAAACAGCTATCACCCCGTTTCTGCTAGAGCTGGGCTCCCTTCATTCATTCTGATGACATTTATTGATTGTCCCCTCTGTGCCTGGCACTGACCGAGGTACATGAGCAAGAAGGATCAGGTCCCTGATCCTATTGAGTTTCCAATTAGTGGAACAGATGCATGATAACAAAGTAAACAAATAAACAAGGTAGTGTAAGATGGCGATTGGTCCAAAGAGGACCATAAAGCAGGATGGCATGAGATAGAGACTTGGGGGTGGTGGTGAGGGGAATATTTTTGCTAGGGAGGTCAAGGAGGGCTGCTTTTGAAGAGGATTCCAGTTACTGATCTTGAGTCTTTCATCACGGTGCTACGTGCCCATTCAAATCTTCTCTGCCGCGCCGGGCGTGGTGGCGCATGCTTGTAATCCCAGTACTTGGGAGGCAGAGACCAGAGGATCTGGGTTCGCGGCCAGCCTCAGCTACTTAGTGAGGCCCTCCGCAACTTCGTGAGACGCGATTTCAAAATAAAGTATAAAAAATAGGGCTGGGAGTGTAGCTCGGAAGTAGAATGCCCCTGGGTTCAATCCCTAGTACCGCAAAAAAAAAAAGTAAAAAATTACCTTCTCTGCCCCCTTTCTTCCTGCCATGGCTCTCATGACTTAGTCTCGTTGCCTTTCCTCTGTCCTTTCAGCTGTGGGACCTTGGGGAAGGTTTGCAGCATCCCACATCCTACCTCTTACAAATCCACCCTCACTCTATACTCAGCTTCTGTTCCAATATTTCCATTATGGAAAGGTAAGATAAGATTGGAAAAAAGAGGGACTCCTATTTGTTTCATCCACAGTGGTCCCCCTCATCTGAGGCTTCATTTCCTTTTGGGGGGTGTACTGGGGATGGAACCTTAGGGGTGCTCTACCTCTGAGCCACATCCCAGCCCTATTTTATTTTATTTTTTTGAAACAGAGTATCACTAAGTTGCTGAGGGTCTTGCTAAGTTGCTGAAGCTGGCCTTGAACTTGTGATCCTCCTGTCTCAGCCTCCCAAATACAGAGTTTACAGGTGTGCACCAACACACCTGGATGAAGTTTTATTTTCTGAGATTTCAGTGACCTGTGGCCAACTGTAGTGCAAAAGTATTAAATGGAAAATAAATGATTAAAAATTTTTAAATAACTTTTATTACGGTATATTGTTGTAATTGTTCTACTTTATTATTGTTGTTGGCTATCTCTTATCATGCCTAATTTATGTATATGTAGAAAAAAACATAGTATATGTAGGGTTCGATATTATCTGGGTTTTTAGCACCCACCGAGGGTCTTGGAACATATTCCTCTCAGATCAGGGGGGACTACTGTGTACGTACTTTTTAATATGCATAACATTTGCATTTTGACACAGCTAACTTGATTGTACTATTTGGGATTTTGCTGAAATTATCTCTTTGCAGAGGAAGAGTATCTCACCACCCACAGCAGCTTCCTCCTTCACTCAAAAGAACAGATTCCCAGAGAGAATGTTTCTTGGACTGCTGTCAGAAGTCCAGGGCCGGCGATGGTCCTTAAGGCGCGGGTGCGTTTCCTTTCAGCCACTACTTGAGTTATTTGAAGACACAGTTATCAGTTGTCTTGGAAGTTCTTGGCTGGAGTAAGTTTGATAACAATTTTTAATCACTAGAAATAGTTTTTGGACTTCATAATTCTTTTCTTCTCCTGGCTATAGCCAATCTCAGTAATTTTTGCCTTTTGATTCCAGTAGCAGGTATGGGTTCCACATGTCAGATTCTGTGCCAGACGTGTCCATTTCCTCTTTGAATTTTTGTGACAGCTTCCATACTCTGTGTGAGGAATGGGGAAGGTGAGATTCAGAGGGATTAGGGACTTATTCAAAGTCACAGGCAGAAGAAGGAATACCCTTTATTCCAGTTCAGCCAGGGGCCTTGAGCTCAGACTGCAGCCCTCTTCTGCCCGTGTGCAGACAGTGCGGAGCTGCGTCTCAAGGGAAGTAATGTAAAATGTCAAGTGCAAATCTTCTTAGTGAAGATTCCAGTCGCCCTGGGGCCTGTGTTAGCTAGCTTTTCATCACTGTGAAAGTCCCCAACTCAAATTGCATGTCTATGAAAAACAAGTATATGACAGGGACAGTTTAATGAGCCTGTAGTATATGGATAGGCTCTGTAGAAAATACTTTGGAAAAAAGTCTTATTATATGGAGAATAATACAGTTGAATCCCTATCTTGGCCCACTTTTAAAAACCTGAAACATATTCATATCAAAGTGTGAAAAGAAAACTATAAAGCTAACAGAATAAAAGGAAGGGGGTATCTATCTGCCCTTCAGTGGTAAAGAAAATAACAAAGCCCTATGCTCAAGCGGTCAAGAAAGAAATGGATTGATTTAATGATAATCAAACAAGAAAGACTTGGATTCAAGGAGGGGCATCATAGACCAAGGCGACAGTGACAAGAGAATAGTGGCAGTCTAAAAGATCCTTGCAATGCCTAAGACTTTTAAGGTATTAACAACCAGAATGCACAGGGAATTCATGCCAGGTAGCAATTAAAAAAAAAAAAGCTAGAAAAAAGTAATTGAAAAAAATGACAACGGGCATGTACAAGCAATTCACATAACCATAAGAAGAAACAGATATTCCACCTGACCAGCAATCACAGAGGAGCAAGAGGAGCAAGAGAAGCAAGAGGAGCAAGAGGAGCATGCCGTGGCAGCAGAGGGGAAAAGACTCCATCACAGGGGAAAACTATGAAGTCAGACAATACTGAATGCTGTGGAGAAGTTCAAACAAAGCCTTTGTACCACTGCTGTGGGTGGGTAAACCACTACAGCTCTTCCAGGGAGCAGTTAGCAATTTTGATAGAAATTATGTATGCATGAGCCTCCTTCCTGGGTACATAACTCTGAGAAACCATCCATAAGTAGAATCTGCACATTTTTCTTTATGGACATTTTCTCTGGCCAGCATAGAGAACAGTGTACAAGGATGTTCACAAAAGTGTTTTTCAGGGTCAGTGTGCATGTTGAAGTAGATTAGTACCTTTGGTGTGTGCATTTAATAGAATAGTGTGCAGCAGAGATATTATATATTATATAATTAGATTTGCATGTAACACCTGAATATCTCTCAAAAAACAGCATTGGATGATTAAAGTGAGAAATCAATTACAATTTATAGCATGATATTTCTTACATACCTTAAAGCATAGACATATCAATGCTTTCTTATGAATGTGGATGCATGTTTGTCTAAATGAACATTGGTAAGTTGGATTGGAAGGTCTAAATACACTAGACTTGCCAGGCGTGGTGGCGCACGCTTGTAATCCCAGTACTTGGGAGGCGGAGACTGGAGGATCCAGGTTCGCGGCTAGCCTCAGCTACTTAGTGAGGCCCTCCGCAACTTCATGAGATGCAGTTTCAAAATAAAGGATAAAATATAGGGCCGGGGGTATAGCTCGGAGGTAGAATGCCCCTAGGTTCAATCCCAGGTACTGCAAAAAAAAAAAAATAAAAATAAATAAATACATAAATAAATACACTAGACTTGGCACTGGAAGGAAGGGCAGTGGGGACTGAAAACGGAAGGTGAAAGGGGGAAAATAAAATAAAGAGGGGCCCCGCACAAAATAAGAAGGATATGAACTGCAGAGAAGGGGAAGGAGCCCATTGGTTTGGGAAGAGCCCGAAGACTTTACAAGGAGGAGGTAGGATATGAATGGATAAAGCAATCAGTACTTAGAGGTCACAATACATCATCCAGAATTTCAAGAATAATTCCCACTGAGAATGAAATTAGACATAATCAAAATGTAAAGAAAACCGTACACATGACATGTCTGCATTTCAGTGACATTTTATGTATGTTCTCTCCCATCGATCTCTGTTTTCTAAAACAGAGATTGAAAAGACAAGGACAGTAAAGATATATCTCTGTCTTCTCATATAGTAAGGATATGTCCCTATGTTGACTATAAACAAAAAGATATAGTTTCATAGGTCTCTGACATTAGTTTGATTATTTTAAAGTTTTATTTATTTGTGTGCTACCAGGGATTGAACCCAGGGCCTTGCACATGCTAGGCAAGAGCTCTACCATTGAGCTATATCCACAGTCCTTTTTATTTTATTTTAAGACAGAGTCTTGCTAAGTTGCTCAGGCTGGCCTGTAACTTGCAATCCTACTGCCTCAGCCTCCCGAGAAGCTGAGATTACAGGTGTGTATCACTGCGCCCAACTAGTTTTATTTTTGAGATACTTATTTTCAACAAATATTCATGTATCATTATTGAGTATTTGTATTGCTCATGGAAAAGTATGAATTCATTATGATTCAGAAAAGACAAAAAATGTAATGGTAAAAAAAATCTACATTTTTGGGTATTTTGACACCCAAAAGCCACTTGCCAGGAAGGTAAAGAGAGATGACAGAATTGGAATAAAGTATTATCTTCATAGGTGACAATATTGGATCTAAACTGACAAGATAAAATTCAACAGGGATAAATATTAGTTCCAGCAGTTAGGTTCAATAAAATCATTTGTCCAATAGAGAATGAGAGAAGCTGGCTTCACAATAGTCAATGTGAAGAGGATCTGGGGTATTGACTTGGGGTATTAATTTGAATCAATGGTGTAATGTGTCTGCTGGAACGGTTAGCCCAGCGTTTCCGCTGCCTTTGCAGAAAGGCAGGTGCAAAAGCCGGGCATGGTGGAGCACGCTTGTAATCCCAGTACTTGGGAGGCTGAGACCGAAGAATTGCAGGTTCGTGGCCAGCCTCAGCTACTTAGTGAGGCCTTCTGCAACTTAGTGAGACCCTGTTTCAAAATAAAGAATAAAAAATAGGGCTGGGGGTGTAACTCGGAGGTAGAATGTCCCTGGGTTCAATCCCCGTACCGCAAAAAAAAAAAAAAGAAAAAAAAAGAAAGAAAGGCAGGTGCAAGACTCAGCAAGCCCACTTACTGTACCCCGTGCTGGCTGGATGCCATCTGGATGATTATGCACAATGACAGATGTCAAGTGTTTTTCAAAATTAATAGTTTGGGCTGTTATAAGATAATATATGTTGAAAAAAGACATACAAATGGCCAATAAGCACACATCAAGGTCCTGGGGTATCATTAGTCATTAGGAAACGCAAATCAAAACCACAGTTAGATGCCGCTTCACACCCACTAGAAAAAACATTAGCACGAGTGTGAAGAAATGGAAACATTGGTATATTGTGAGTTGGAAATGTAAATGGTACAGCCCCTTTGGGAAAACAGTCTGGCAGTTTCTTAAAAAGTTCAATACAAGCTGGGCGCAGTGACTCACACCTGTAATCCTAGTACTTGGGAGGCCGAGACAGGAAGATTGAAGGTTTGAGGACAGCCTCATCAACTTGGTGAGACCCTGTTTCAAAATAAAAAAATAAAAAATGGCTGGGGGTGTAACTTAGAGGTAGAGAGCCCCTGGGTTCAATCCCCAGCACCACACACACACACACACACACACACACACACACACACACAAAGTTCAATACAGACTTATGGACTTACCATATGACTAAAAAATTCTACTCTGTAAATTTTTAATTCTATTGTATGTATATACCACAGTTTGTTTATTCAATCGCTATTAATGACACTTGGGTGACTTCTAGTTTTTGTAGCTATTAAGAATAATGCTGCTCTGAACACGGGTGCACAAATATCTCTTCCAAACCTGCTTTTAATTCTTTAACGTATACACTCAGAAGTGGAATTGCTGGATCATAGGGAAATTTAATTTTTGGAGGAGCTGCCCTGTTGTTTCAAACAGTGCTATACCATTTTGCAGTCCCATGAAAAGTGCACAAGGTTTGCATCACCCACGTCCTCACCAACACTAGCTTTTTTGGCTGTTGTTCTTTTGTTTTTTTAATAGTAGCCATCATAATGAGTGTAAGTGGTGTCTCCTCGTAGTTTTGATTTACATTTTCCTAATGACTAGTGATGTGGAGCATTTTTTTATGTATTTATTACCCATTAATATATCTTCTTTGAAGAAATGTCCTTTGTCTTATTTTGTGTGTGTGTGTGTGTGTGTGTTTGGTACTGGGGATTGAATCCAGGGGCATTCTACCATTGAGCTACACTCCCAGCCCTTTTTATTTTTTGAGACAGGGTCTCGCTAAGTTGCTGAGGTTGTCTCAGCCTCCCAAGTACTGGGATTATAGGTATGTGTCACCACACCTGGTTTTTGCTCATTTAAAATTTTTTTTAAATTGTTGTTGTTGAGTTTTAGGAATTCTCTAGATATTAATCCCTTATCTGACATATGATTCATACATATATATATATATATATTTTTTTTTTTTGCAGTACCGGGGATTGAATCCAGGGGCTTTCTACCTCCGTGCTATGCCCCCAGCCCTATTTTTTTTATACTTTATTTTGAAACCAGATCTCACGAAGTTGCGGAGGGCCTCACTAGATAGATAGAGAGAGAGAGAGAGAGCTGAGGCTGGCCGCGAACCCGGTTCCTCCGGTCTCCGCCTCCCAAAGTACTGGGATTACAAGTGTGCGCCACCACGCCCGGCTTCATACATATATTTTTTATTCTGTGGGTTGCTTTTTCACTTTACTGATACTGTCCTTTGATGTACATTTTTTTACAAACTTTCATGAAACCAGTTTTTCTATCTTTCTTCTATTGCTTGTACCTTTGAAATCATATTCAAGAAATAATTGCCAAATCCAGTGTTGTGAAGTTGTTGATCCGTGTTTTCTTCTAAGAGTTTTATAGTTTTAGGTCTTACATTTAGGCCTTGGATCCATTTTGAGTTAATTCTTGTACATAGTATTGGGCAAGGAACAATTTTATTCTTTTGTGGGTGAATATAGTTTTCTTAGCACCATTTGTTGAAAAACAGAAACAAAACTGTCCTTTCCCTCATTGAATGGTCTTGGCACTCTTGTCAAAAGTCCTTTGAACATATATACAGGGTTTATTTCTGGGTTCTCTATTCTATTCCATTAGTCTATATGTCTGTCGTTGGGCCAGTATCACACTGTTTTGATTACTGTAGCTTTGTGGTAAGTTTCAAAATCAGGAAGTATGAATCTTCCAGCTTTGTTCTTTTTACAAGATTGTTTTGGCTATTCAGAGTCCCTTGAGATTCTGTATGAATTTTAGAAATTTTTTTCTATTTCTACAAAAAACATCATTGGGACTTTGATAGAGATTGCACTGAATCTTTGCACTGATTGCTTTGGGTAGTATTGACATCTTAAGAATATTAAGTTTCAATCTGTGAACATGGGCTGTGTTTCCATGCATTTATGTCTTCTTTAAAAATTTCAGCAGTGTTTTGTAGTTTTCCTTATTGCAGGTTTTTATCTCCTTGGATATGGGAATTCCTAAGTATTTTATTCTTTCTGATACTATTATAAATGGAATTGTTTTTGCAATTTCCCTTTCAGATTGTTCATCGTCAATGTATAGAAATGCAATTGGTTTTTGTGCTGACTTGCTACATCGTTAAATTTATTTATCAACTCTAACATTAATCTGTGAAAAGAGATATTTTACTTCTTCCTTCTCAATTTGGATGCCTTTCATTTTATTTTGTTTTTTTTTTTTTCTTGCCTAATTTCTCTGGCTAGGACTTTCAGTTCTATGTTGAAAAGATATGGCAAAAATGGGTATCTTTGTCTTCTTCCTGATTTTGGGGGAAAAGCTTTCAGTCTTTGATCACTGAGTGTGATGTTTGCTGTGGGTTTTTCATGTATGCTTTTTTTTATATCATGCTAAGGTAGTCTTTTCTAGTTCCAGTTCCAATTCCAATTCCTACTTTGTTGAGTGCCTCTCTCTCTCTCTCTCTCTCTCTCTCGGCAGTGGGGATAGAATCCAGGGGCATTCTACATCCAAGCTACACCCCCAGCCCTTTTTATTTTATATTTTGAAACAGGGTCTCACTAAGTTGCTGAAGGTCTCGCTAGGTTGCTGAGGCTGGTCTCGAACTTGTAATCCTCCTATTTCAGCCTCCCAAATAGTGAGATTATAGGCATGTGCTACCATGCCTGGCTGTTGAGTGCTTTATCATGAAGATGTTGAATTTTGTCTAATACATTTTCTGCCTCAGTTAAGATCATCGTGTGTTCCCTACCCCCCCCCATTCTGTTACTCTGGTATATCACATTGATTGATTTTCATACACTGAACCATTCTTGCATTTCAGAAATAAATGCTACTTGGTCATAGTGTATAATATGCTTTAAAAGTGCTGGTGAATTTAGTTTGCTAATATTTTATTGAGAATTTTTGCATCAATGTCAATAAGGGACATTGATCTACAGTTTCTTTCCTTGTGGTATCTTTGTCTGGCTCTCATATCAGGGTAATGCTGACCTCACAGAATGAGTTAGGAAGTGTTCTTTCTGAATCGGGCATGGTGACACATGCTTGTAATCCCAGTACTTAGGAGGCTGAGACAGGAGGATTACAGGTTCATGGCCAGCCTCAGCTACTTAGTGAGCCTTAGCAAGCCTCAGCTTACTTGCCCTATGCAATTTAGTGAGACCCTGTTTCAAAAATAAAGAATAAAAATAAGGCTAGGAGTAGCTCGGAGGTAGAATGCCCCTGGGTTCAATCCTCAGTACTGCAAAAAAAAAAAAAAAAAAAAGTTCTTTCTTCTTCCATTTCTTGAAAAGATTTGGTACTAGTTCTTTAAATATTTGGTAGAATTCATCGTTTTGTCCTGGGCTTTTCTTTGACCACAGATTTTTTGATCTGTTCTGATTTTCTCTTTCTTTGTGACTTAGTCTTGGTAGGTTGTATTGTTTAAATGTTTGTATCCCCTCCAAAATCTAATACTGAAATACAGTACTAAAAAGGGCAGGTAGGAGGTGACAGACAGAACTCTCATGGGGTTAGCATCTTACAGAAGAGCTTGAAGAAGAGAGTTCGTCTCTTCCATCTCTTTTTACTCTTCTTCTCTTCTGGCGTGTGAAGATGCAGTGCTCATTCCATTTTTATCCTTTTGTCCCTTCTATTGTGTGAGGACATAGCACTCCAGGTGTCTTTTTAGAAGCAGAGAATCAGAGCTCTCAACAGAGACTGAATCTGCTAGTACTTTGAGCTGGAACTTCTGTCTCCAGAACTATGAGTAAATAAATTTCTGTTCTTTATAAATTACCCAGTCTCAGGTATTTGGTTATAAGAGCATAAATTGATTAAGACAGTATGTTTTATGGTTTGTAGGAATTTGTCTATTTCATCTGAGCAATTTGTTGGCACACAATTGCTTATACTACTCTTATAATCCTTTTTATTTCTGTAGAATTGGTAATGTCCTTATTTCCATTTTTATTTTGGTAATTTTTTAGTCTTTTTTTCTAGGTCCATATAGTTAAAGGTTTGTCAATTTTGTTGATAATTTCAAAGAAACAATTTTCATTTTCATTAATTTTCTTCATTGTTTTCCTGGACTCTATTTTGTTTTTCTCTGCTCTAATCTGAATTCTCTCCATTTCCTTTCTTCTGTCAGCTTTTGGATTTAGTTCATTTGTTTAGTTCCTTAAGTTGCGAAGGTAGGTTGTTGATTTGAGGCCTGCTTAAATGAAAGCATTTGTAACTATAAATCTCTCCTTTGGACTGCTTTTCTTCTGCCCCCATAAGTTTTGGTATGCTGTATTTTCAGTTTGGTTCATGTCTAATTGTCTTCTCATTTTCTTTGTGATTATAGAGGAACATTTTATGATGAAGAAGAACAAATTCATCAGGAAGACATAACAATCATAATCATATATGCACCTAACAACAGAGCCCCCAAATATACATAACAAAAACTGACAGAATTGAAAGTAAGAATGGACAATTGAATAATAATAACTGGAAACTGTAATACTCCACTTTCAATAATGGATAGGAATAATGGATAGGACAACTAGGCAGAAGACCAATAGGAAATATACAACTTAAGCAAAGTTATAAATCAGACTGAAGAGATTGCCATAGAATACTTAACCCATAAATGTAAAATACACATTCTTCTTAAATGCACGGAGAACATTCTCCAGGATAGAACATATGCTAGACCATAATACAAGCCTCAATACATTTAAAAAGATTGAAATTTTTATAAAATATGTTCTCCAACCAAATGAAATGAAACTAGAGACCCATAGCATGTTCTCTGTAGGTAAATAAATAAGTACTCACGTAGAAGTTGATAGTTGTCTTTTAAGAATGTCAGCCCTAGCTGGGCATGGTGGCACATGTCTGTAATCCCAGCTACTCAGGAGGCTGAAGCAGGAGGATCACAAATTTGAGGCCAGCCTAGACAATTTATCAAGACCCTCTCTCAAAATAAAATAAAGGGCTTGTGGTATAGCTCAGTGGTAGAGCGCTTTCCTAGCAGATGTGAGGCCCTGGTTCCAATTTCCAATACTGAAAAGAAAGAAAGAAAGAAAAGAAAACAGAAAGAAAAATAAATGAAAGAGAAAGAGAAAGAAAAATAATGACAGCCCTTCCTTTTGAGATGCACATAATCTTGAGCTGGCTGCATATATTCAAAGAAAGAATGACCAGGATAACTACAATCTCTCCCAGGGTCATAGAAACTCAATCCCACAGGGAAATCCTGAAAGATTTCATAGACTGTGCCTCAGAGTTATCCCAGCTGAAGGATAGGAGGCTAGGTTCTTTGCATATTAACTCTATCTATCACTGGTTGAAATCGCTTCCATGGCATTAACTCTCTGAAAATTCCTGCTTGTCATGTATATAGGCTAAGCCTATTCCCCAGGCCAGAAAAGAGCAGGAAGTTGCAGGTGTTTACATAGAAACAGTGAGATAGAAAGTGAATGTCAGGGGCCAGTATCTGCTACAACATCCCAGTCTTTAGTTGTATTAATCAGCTTTATGTTACTGCAGTGAAATATCTGAGGCAGCTAACTTATTAAAATAGTAGGTTTATTTAGCTCACAATTTTGAAGGTTCAAAGCCCCAATGGCAGAGCATAGATTTGGTGTGTCACCTTTCTTGGTGGATGAAAATGGCCGGGGACCAGGTCTGGAGAAAGCAAGTTATCACAGCTTGAACCAGGAGTAGAGAAGAAGAGGGAACTGATAGAGTCTTATAATCTCTTTTTAGGGCATACCCGCAATGACCTAAAGACCTCCCACTAGGCCCCACCTCTTAAAGGTCCATAGCACCTCCCATTGCTGTTACTTTGGGGGCCAAGCATTTAACATATGGACCCTGGGGGACATAACTGAACCATATCCCAAGCATAGCACTGGCTATAGTCTAGGTCTCTGTACTAGGCATCAGGTCTGTAAAGTCACTAGATTTATTCGATTGTATCTGCTTAATCCTACAAATATTTACTTACTAAAACCGAAGGGTCAGGCTCTGCAATGGGAGATGAGACTCTAGTGTGAAGTCAAGCAGACTTGGTCTTTGCCTTTTACTTTCCAAAGGCATCTCAAATCAACCTGCACAACAATGGACTCATCGCCTCCTCTTCTAACCTGTTCCTCTTTCTGTATTTCCTGCCTCTGTCGATGGTCATCCAATCCCCAACCCAAAAATCTTCCTTGATTTTTCTTTCATTTCTTCCTCTCCCCTCCCACCTTCAGCACTGGGGATTGGACGTAGGACCTCACTAGGCAAGCAGCCCTCTTGACTTTAACCCTGTATCAAGTCCTTCGCCAGTGTTGCGTCTCATCTCTCTGGACTTTTCTTCACAAGCTGTGCTTTAAAAATGTATTCTTTATTTAAATGGCAATACAACTAAGCAATAAAGGGTTTGTGAGGACTTCATTAATGGCTGCCAGGCTGAGTTTCCATGGTTCAGTGACTATAGCCATCAAATTTGTTTTTCTCTCCATTTAGGCTGAAAGCCTTTGAGAGCATGCACCGCGACTTGCGTCTTTTCTTGCCCCATGCTCTGAGCATGTGGCTGGGCACCAGTGTCTCGATCGTGCTTGTATGCTGTGTGCTGGCCTGCTCTCAACGAGGCCACATGTTCACTGGGCACTGTGGGCACAGTGGCTGGGGCCGACAATACTTTCTGGGGCCCATGAAGATATCTTAATTTCTTTTAAAATTAGAGGAAAATGAACACAATATTAAAATATCAGTGCATAGATATTAATGAATCCAGTCTGAATTATGTTTGTCTTTATATCAGCACCATCATAAAATACAATTTTTACTATTTTCTCTTTCTGTTTATGGAAAAAGGGGCCCATGAAGACAGAAGTGCCTAGGGCCCATGGAAGTGATAACACAACCCTGGCTCTCAGTTTGGCATCCCCTTCTTACAACAAAGCCAGAATCTTCTGGATTTTTCAGGGGGTTCCACTATGGTTATACCCTTTCATTTATGCTTGAAGAGCTCAGAAAACTGTATATTCTCTGCCTTGTCCTGCTTCTCTTTAAGACTCTAGAACAAGAATAGCCCCAAGGCCGTTTAGACTGGTTGAACTAAAGATAAGTTTAAATTTAAGAAGCTCTAACTTCAAACATGGGAGATGAGATGAAAAAAGAAATCCAGACAGCCTGCTTTAATTCTATCCCAATCAAACTTTTATTTCAAAGAACTATTTAAAGGACCTGACAAATGTGAAAAAAAACAAAACTCTTTTTTTAAACCTTCAGTGATATGACAAAGAGCCTGAAATGAGACCCCCTCCTCTCTGCAGCGCTCGCTACCCTGTGAGTACCAAGGGATGGGTCATGCAGGGAGGATAGCTCTGTTTCGCCTGACTCAGGGCCATCTGTGGCCCAAATTGTGTGCTGCCTGGACTCCCTGCAAGTTATAAGCTGCAAAGCCGCAAGCTGCCCAGCAAATCAGGTGAAGATGAACAAAGGCAGCCTTGGAGGGGGGGTGTCTCCGAAGGGCACTGCAGGCCAAGAGATGTGCATAATGTGTGCTGGGGAAGGATGGGGTAGAGCAGGTTGGGGAGGCAGAGAGATGTTGCTAGGCAACCAGCCCCGGTGCCTTTGTAAATGTGGATATATTTTGTTTGAAGCAGCAGCTGGCAGCCACCACCTCTCTCCCTCCTCCTCCTACCTTGCCCAGAACATGGACCTGGGCTAGAGCTCTCAGGTCCTGGGAGAATAAAGCAAGGAACCTGGTTAGAGCTGTAGAGAAAATCATGTGCATGGAGAGGCAGATGATTTTACGGGATAGCATAGACCTGGTAGAAACTGGACATTTATACCTACTAACCAAGATCTTAGGCCAGTTTATTTAACCTCTCTGACACTGAAGTTTCCTGGTGGTAAAATCAAGGACATAAGTCTTTTACCAGAATATTGTGAAGATTAGAGAAAATGTATGCAGAGGACTCAGTCTGGTACCTGGAACATAGAAGATGCTCAGCAACCAGTGGCAGAGTGGTAAGAGAATGGGCTCTGGCTCCTCATCTCAGCTCTGCCACTTAGTTGTATGACCCCAGGCACATTCCTTAGGCTCCCAGCGACTGCATGATCTTTTCATCTAAAAAATGGGGGTAATAATAGTACTTACCTATCAGGGTCGTTCTGAGGATTAAAAGCATTGATAATGTAACATGGTTAGAATAGTGCCTAGCACTTAGTAAGCACTCAATATAGGTTGATGATTCCTTTGCAAGTCCACATGTAGCATGATGAGTGCCTCTGCAGTGGGGGTTAGGGGAGCCAACTTGCACACTTGCTGATCTTTTATGGACTTTCAATTTTGACCTGCAAAGATGAGACGAGGTTGAAACTTTGGTGCTGTGTTGATTGAACAATGACTTTGGTAGAATCTGGATTCGCCAATGAACTATGTAACCTTGGACAAAGTTACTTAAACTCTTATAAATGGGTATAAGAAGGGCACCTAATTAGTGCAAATGGTGCAGCTGGATACCCTGCTCAAGGTCTCACTAGGTTGAAACCACATGGCTGACTGGGGCTGCAGCTCTCGTGTGAAGCTCAGGGTCCTCTTCCAAGTTCATTCCTGAGACTGGCAGATTCATTTCCTTGTGGCTGTAGGACGAAGGTCTCCATCTCCTTGCAGGTTATCAGCTAGACATTCTTCTCAGCTCCCAGAGGCATCCGCCTTCCTTACCATGTGACTTCCTCCATCTTGAAGCCAGCAATGGTGCTTGGAATCCTTCTCACGCTCTGAACCTCTGACTTCTTTGCCACCAGCCCAAGAAAAGTCTCTCCTTTTAAAGAGTTCATGTGATTGAATCATACCCATCCAGATAATCTTCTTAAGATCAACTGATCTGAAACCTTAATTACTTTGACAAAATCCAATCACAGAAGTACTAGTGCTAAGCTGGGCATGGTGGTAGTCACCTATAATCCCAGTACTTGGGAGGCTGAAACAGGAGAATTGCAGGTACAAGACCAGACTCTGCAACCTAGCAAGACTCTTAGCAACTTAGCAAGACTGTTTCTAAACAAAAAAATAAAAAGGGCTGGGGGTGTAGCTCAGAGGTAGAATGCCTCCTCTAGGTTCAATTCCTAGTAGTGTATACACACATACACACACACGCGTGCACACACACACACACACACACACACACACACACACACGTACCAGTGACAGTGTTTGACTGAATACCTGAAAGAAGGTATACATACACCCAGGCTGAGAATCTTGGAGGGCTGTCTGAGACTTCTGCTTACCCCTTGTTAAACCATTCCGGTTGCTATAACAGAATACCTTAGGTTGGGTAATTTGTAAACAACAGCTATTTATTCCTCGTGGCTTTGGAGGCTGGAAAGTCCATGATCAAGGTGCCAGCAGATTCCTTGTCTGGTCAGGCCTCGCTCTCTCCTTCACAGTGACACCTTCTCGCTGAATCTTCTCTCGGCAGAAGAAATGAATGAGCTCCCTCAGGCTTCCTTTAGAAGGGCACTAATCCCATTTATGAGGGCAGAGCCCTCAGACCTAATCACCCCCCAAAGTCCCCATCTCTTAATACTATTACATTGAGGATTAGGTTTCAGTAAATGAATTTTTGGGGGATGCGGGGACACAAATATTGAGACCATAGCACCCCCATTCCCCAGATTCTAACCCTCAGGGTCTACGTCCCAAGTATCTTCGTGTTTCTGGATTCTAATAGAGTTCTGCAATTTTTTCCCCTAATAAATATTGCTTGAATGAATTAAAAAGAACAAAACAAACTCATTAGCTTTTTGGATAGAATGACTAGGCTGGCCACTAAGGGGGTGTTATAAATAGAGAACAGGATAATCCTGGAGTTAGAAGGTACATGTGGTCATAGAGGAATCGCCCAATCATTCTGGGAACTTGCCTATTTTGTCTGGTGTTCATCAGAAGCAGATCTCCCTGGATCTAAGTACTGTATTCTTCATAATGCAGATTAATTTTTTCTTTTTTGCATTACCTTTTGGGCAGACTTGGCAAACTGCTGACTCATATTAAATTTGTGGTTCGCTTGGAGCTTTTCTGCATTAACTGGGGTTGCGCCAGGTCTCTCCTATTTTGCGCTCAGGCAAGATTTTATGCTGCTTCCTGCTCACGTTCTGGGGTTCTGACCTATCATCTCGGCCTGTTGGAGACCTTCAGAAATTCCAGTTTTCTTATTCAGCGTCTTTGCTCTCCTGTCTAACTATATAATACTTTAAAATATAATAAGCACATTTTCTTTGTCTTTGTCTAAACAGCTCATAAACGTGTTGAATGAGGCAGGGCCAAATTGAAAGCCCTGAGGCATGTTACTTGTTTCAACAATGTTTTAATCAACAGTCTGCATGAGGATTGCTCAACCTGTGATCAGTCAGCTCTCACTTTTATTTCTCCATATTTCTACAAGCATATTATGAAAGACTTAATGAAATGTTTGGCTGAACCTGAGCTACACAGTATAATACCATTCAATTATACTTCCAGGCATACAATACATATCTTTTGCAATCAGGTGCACTCACATGTCAGGAAATTTTCTTCCAAATTCCCAGGTATGCCCTGCCTCGGAGTATTTCATATTGTTTAAGCGCAGACACATAGATATCCCTTAACCTCCAGATTTTATCGATTGCCTTCTAATATTTTTTTTCAGTAGCAGATGATTCTAGAAGCTCTGACTGTGATCTGTAAGATGGCAAGCATTTCCACTTCTTGTCTCCATGGCTGATGGGAATTTCCACTTGGGAGAGGAGATGGCTGTCCTGACTTGGGAGGATTAAAATTTGAGCTGTGTTAAGCTGGGTGTGGTGGCGCATGCCTGTAATCCCAGTACTTGGGAGGCTGAGACAGGAAGATAGCAGGCTTTAGGCCAGCCGCAGCAATTTAGTGAAGCCCTCAGCAACTTAGGGAGACCCTGTTTCAAAATAAAAAGTAAAAGAGGGCTATGGGTGAAGCTCAGTGGTAGAATGCCCCTGGGCTCAATCCCCAGTACCAAAAATAAATAAATAAAATTGTTAAAAAAAAAAAAAACTTGAGCTGCAGGATAGAAGCAAAGGAAGTGCCCCTTTTGTTGAAGGGGTTCTCACTGCCTGGTTCTTCCCCATGTATTCCTCTTCGATTGATTTTTTTTTGTGTATGTGGTACTGGGGATTGAACCCAGGGGTATTCTACATCCAAGCTACACCCCCAGCCCGCTTTTATTTCTTATTTGGAAACAGGGTCTCGCTAGGTTGATAAGAGTCTTACTACTTGCTGAGGCTGGCCTCAAACCTGCCATCCTCCTGTCTCAGCCTCCCAAGTACTGGGATTACAGGCATGCTCCACCACTCCTGGCTTAATCAATTCTTTACACTTGCAATTTCTCCAGCTCTCCTTAATCATCACTCTCTAGAAGAATCTAAATCCCCTTGTTCACAGGACAAGACTGGGGGCTCCATGTGCTAGAGTTTTTTAGTCCATAAGCTTTTCTTTTGATGAGAACGAACCTCTAAATGGACTAGTGAGGCTGTAAGGATTGAATTGTACTTTACAAGTTCTTAGAAGGTTTGTGAACTTACAAGGGGAGAAGAGAAAGAGAATGGGGACAAGTTTAGCTTGTAGTGTCTTCAAGATGGCCCCCAATGTTCCCTGTCTTCTGGTATTCATGCTCTTGTAGGTTCCCCTCCTACGTTGTACCAAGGTCCAGTCCGTGCCACCAACAGATTACAGCAGAAGGGACGGCAGGTCATTTCCAAGATTAGGGTATCAAAGTCATTGCAGTTCCATCTTGGTCTCCATCTCTTTCTTTAACCAGTCACTTTAGGGGAAGGCAGCGGCCCTGGAGCATCTATAGAGAGGCCCGTGTGGTGAGGAACTAAGGCCTCTGCCCACTAACGAGTGAGAGACCTTCCAACAGCTATTCCAGTGACTTACATGTGTACCTTCCAATCCTGGTCAAACCTTCAGATGACTATTAGCCCCAGCTAACATCTGTGTGTGTGTGTGTGTGTGTGTGTGTGTGTGTGTGTGATACTGGGGATGGAACCCAGGGGCAATCTACCTCTGAGCTACACCCCCAGCCCTATTTTATTTTATTTTAATTTTTGGAAACAGGGTCTTACTAAGTGTGAAGGGCCTCACTAAGTTGCTGAGGCTGGCTGCGAACCTGTGATCCTCTTGTCTCAGCCTCCCAAGTACTGGGATTACAAGCGTGCGCTAACATGCCTGGCTCCAGCTAACATCTTGACTACAAGTTCTTGAGAGATTCTGACTGGAGCACCCAGCCAAGTCACTCCTAGGACCCCAGTCCTGAGAGGATACATGAAATAATAAAATTTTGGTTGTTTAGAGCTGGTAAATTTTGAAGTAATATGCTATGCAGCAATAAATAACTTATATGCCAGGGGATGTTGAATGAGATGATTGGATTTCCTTAAGAGAAGTGAATAAAATGCTAAGTTCCCAGAAAACAGAGAAAGACTGAAGAATTTCTAAGATCAGAACACTGCAGGACAATATATACACATACAAATATATATATAAAGTAAAAACTACCCTTTCTATAATATTCCTCAGAAGGAACTGCTAATGTCAATTTTGGCTTTCTTTTTCAAGTTCTTTTCCTAGTCAATTATAATTGCACAAACAATTATAAAACCTGACTTATGTGTGTGTGCACTGTTTGACAAATTTCATTTTGTTATTTAACAGTGCATTGTAGCTCCTCCCTGTGCAGCAGACTTGTCTCTAATGCAGTTGTTCTAAAAGGTACATTATATCCCACAGTATGGTGTTCTAGAATTTATTTAAACATTAATTCATTTGTATTAATCTATAATACTAATATGTTTATTTGCTATTATGCACAATGCCACAGTAAACATCTTGGGTCACATGTACAAATGCTTCTGTTGGATAAATTTCTAGAAGTGGGATTGAGAACTAAAAGGTGTGTGAATTAAAAATTTTGATAAATAATGCCTAATTGCTCTTCACCAATGTTGTTCTTATTTCTTTTCCCACTAACATATTCTCATATCCCAACACCAGATAGTAATAATTTTAAAAAATTTGCTAATTTGATGGGGAAAAATTTGCAACTTATTTGTATTTCCTTCCTTCCTTCCTCCCTCCTTTCTTCCCTCCCTCCCTCTCTCCTTCCTTTCTTTCTTGTGCTGGGATTGAACCCAGAGGTATTCTACCTCCAAGCTACAATCACAGCCCTATTTTATTTTTTATTTGGAAACGGGGCCTCACTCAGTTGCTGAGAGCCTTGCTAAGCTGCTGAGGCTGGCTTCAGACGTGTGATCCCTCTGTCTCAGCCTCCCGAGTACTGGGATCACAGGTGCGCACCACCACATCTAGTCATCTTACTGATTTCTGATGAGAAATTCACAGTCATTTGAAATGTTCTCCTATGTGTATCTTTCTGGTTACTTTCGAAAGTTTTCTCCATCTGAGTTTACAGCAGTGGGTTATGATGTATATGGACATGACTTTTTGGGTTTATCCTGTTCGGAATTCACCAAGCTTCTTGAATCTGTGCACTTACATCTTTGGCCGAATTAGGAAAGTTTTTAGTTATTTTTTTCCAGGATTTTTTTTTCTGCTCTGCATTATTTTTCTTCCTTTTCTGGGACTCTAATGACACAAATGTCAGAGATTTGGTATACTCTCACTGATCCCTGAAGATCTTTTCTTTTCTCACTCTCTCAAAATCTCTCAATCTCTCTCTCTAGATAATTTCTATTGGTCTATCCACTGAATGTAAAAATTTCAGTATGTTTTTAGTGTTAAAACTTACACCTACCCAGGCATGGTGGTGCATGCTCATAATTCCAGTACCTGGGAAGCTGAGACAGGAGGATCGCAGGTTCATAGCCAGCCTCAGCAACTTATTGAGGCCCTCTGTAATTTAGCAAGACCCTATTTCAAAATAAAAAATAAAATAGGGCCGGGGGGATGTAGCCTACAGTAGAATGACCCTGGGTTCAATCCCCAGTAACACACACACACACACACACACACACACACACACACATCAAAACTCCTTACACCTTACACTCAGATCTTCTTTTTTTTTTTTTTTTGCAGTACTGGGAATTGAACCCAGGGGCATTCTACCTCCGAGCTACACCCCCAGCCCTATTTTTATTCTTTATTTTGAAACAGGGTCTCATTAAGTTGCGGGGGGCCTCACTACGTAGCTGAGGCTGACTGCAAACCTGTGATCCTCCTGTCTCAGCCTCCCAAGTACTGGGATTACAAGTGTATGCCACCACTCCTGGCTCGGATCTTCTTTATACTTTCTATTTCTCTGCCAAGACTTTCTACCCTTCCATTCATTTCAAGAGTGTTCTCCCTTACTTCTTGGAATATTTTATAAAAGCTATTTCAAGTCTTTGTCAGAAAACGCCAATGTCTGCATCATCTTAGCACTGACATGGGTTGATTATCTGTTTTCATGTGAGTTGAGATTTAATGGTTCTTCATATAGTGAGGGTTGAATACACTCTCCCTTAAAAATGCCAATATCTTAATTCCCTGAAGCTGTGATTATATTACAAGTCAAAAAGGAATTAAGGTTGCAAATACAATCAAGGCTGCTTGTCTGCTGACCTTGAGATGGGGAGAGTGAACTAGATTACTCAGGTGGGCCAAAGATAATCACTAGCATTCTTCAAAGAAGAGAACATTTCCGGGCTGTGGTCAGAAAGGGCTATGACCCTGGAAGAAGGGTCAGGGATGTTAGGCTACTGGCTTTGATGATGGAGGAAGGGAGTCACAAGACAAGGAATGTGGGTGGTCCTGGAAGCTGGAAAGGCAAGGAAACACATTCTCCCCTAGACCCTCCAGAAAGAACCAACACTGTTAGCACCCAAGCTCTTGCCTAGTGAGGCTGCTTTTAGACTTTGAACATACAGAACTTTAAGATGGAATTTATGTGCTTTTAAGCCCCTAAGTTTGTGGTCATTGGTTCTAGCAGCAATAGAAAATGAATATACCCAGTAATCTTGGAGTGTATCCTGAATATTTTGAATATTATGTGATGAGACTCTGGGTTCCGTGTATGTGAATACTCATAGTTATGCTTTAATAGGCAATCAACCTGGAGAGATTCAGGCTGAAAATTCTGCCAGCCTTCTGTGGGCTGTAGTTTTAATACCAGTTTTATTTTCCAAGCTACTCAGATCTTTCCCATGTGTGTGCCACTGGGTGGTCAGTGTGGGGGGTCTGTCCTCAGTTAATTTCTCACAGGCTCTGGTGTGCTGTCTAGGCTCAGGAGAACACACTCACAGCACAGGTCCGAGACCAGGGTCTGTATATGGACTACTCTCTCAAGCTCCGCCCCTTCTGTGCTCTCCCTATGGCTTTCCAGTCCTCTGTGACTCCCCTTCCCAGGAAGCTGGTGCTCTGTTTTACCCTGCAGTGCAGCACACAGCAAGTTCCCTGTGAGTGTGGACACGTGGGGCTGAGTAGCAGGAGAACAGAGAGAGGGAAAAAAAGAGCAGGTGTTGTCCCCATTCTCTGGGGACTGCAGCTCCACCAATCAGAATGGAAATGTGGCCCCTGCTACTGCCACTGTCCCTGCCTCTGCTACCGGTGCCACAGGGTTGCCTGGGGTTGGGTGTGAAGGAATGGAGAGAAGAAGTAAAAGCCAGGAGTGGTGGTATACGCCTGTAATCCCAGTACTTGGGAGGCTGAGATAGGAGGATCCCAGGTTTGAGACCAGCCTCAGCAACTTAGCTAGATCCTCTGCAATTTAGCAAGACTCTGCTTCAAAATAAAAACCAACAAGGGCTAGGAGTGTAGCTCAAGGTAGAATGCCCCTGGGTTTAATTCCTAGTACCAAAAAAAGGTGGGGGGGCTGGGGCTGGGGGTATAGCTCAATGGTAGAATACTCCTGGGTTCAATCCCCAGTGCCACAAAAATAAATAGATAAATTTAAAAAAGTAAAAGAAAAAAACTCCTTTGCATTTCCCACCCCCTCTCTCTGAGCATTAACTGCTCCTTGAGCTGGATTAGAAGGCTCTGTCTTGAGCGGGGCGTGGTGGCACACGCTTGTAATCCCAGTACTTTGGGAGGCGGAGACTGGAGGATCTTTCACGCTCTCTCTCCCTCCTCTCTCCTCTCTCTCTCTCTCTCTCTCTCTCTCTCTCTATCTAGTGAGGCCCTCCGCAACTTCGTGAGACCCGGTTTCAAAATAAAGTATAAAAAAATAGGGCCGTGGGTGTAGCGCGGAGGTAGAACGCCCCTGGGTTCAATCCC
>PVJS01004115.1:5824-71177 GCA_004027185.1 Glis glis
CCCCAAAAAAAAAAAAAAAAAAAAAAAAAATTTCAAAACAGAGTCTTGCTAAGTTCCTGGGGCTGGCCTAGAACCTGCGATCCTCTTATCTCAGCCTCCCTAGTACTGGGATTACAGGTATGTACCACCACACCCGGCTTAATTTCTTATTTCCCTCTTGTTAAAGTTTCTACAACAGAATGAAGAACATTTTCGTTAGTCATTATTACTCCTATAGTGCCCAGAACAATGCTTTGTAGGTATTAGGTGCTTAAGAATTAGAAGTTGTACTCCATTAATCTGAATTTGGCCCATGGAAATGCATCTTAGTGATTGACAACAGAGTTTAACTTTTATTTAAAATAATTGAATTTGTTAACCAGTGTAATTGAGACCATAGTTCTCAATTGAAACAGAGAAAAGATTGATATGAAGAATGATGAACTTGTTTCCTTGGCCAAAATGTTCTCCTTCTTACCTATTAACTGGCTTGAATTTCCAGCATTAGGAATATACTTCTTTAAGACATAAGGATTTCTTGGTGTCAAGAAATCTCTTAGAAAAATGGAAATTATTTATTGGGCAGTTCCAATCTAAGACTGTATTAACTAAGAACATCTAGGAAAACCCCTGCTTAGCTCATTGTGATTAGGAAACAAAGAGAGAGGTGGTAGAAGGTGAAGGACATATACAGTCCCCAAGGCCATGCCCCCAGGAACCCACCTCCATCCATGCCCTGCCTCTAAACCTGGTTGCATTTCTTAACACATGAACTTTGGGGAACTTTTAAAATTCAAACCATAACAACTTCAAAGGGCAGCTCCTGCAATGACTGAAGGATCTCCCACCATGACCCATCTGTTAAAGGTCCCATCGATCCCCACATTGCCACACTGGGGAGCAAGTTTCCAACACATGAGCTTTTGGGGGACGCACTCAAACTCTATCCAAACCATAGCAACTACTGTCTCTATTATTTACTGTAATTAAGGTTCCTTAGGTGTGGTGTTACTACTGCTTAGCCTGGTAGCTGACTCACAAGAAAAGCAAGCTAAATATCTACTGAATCAATAAATAATAATGTATTAAAATAGAGAATTAAAGAATAAGTATACTGTCACAAAAATTATTTCCTTAATTCCAGACAATAATGCTTATATAAAGCACATAAAAATAATAGAAGAGTGGAGATGTTCTTCAACAAATAGTGCTAAGAAAACTGGATATCCACATGCAGAAGACTATAACTTGACTCCCATCTCTCAACCTGAACAAACATCAACTCAAAATGGATCAAAGACATGAAAGTCTGAAACTATGAAGATAGAAGAAGCATTTCAAAATATTGGTACAGGCAATGATTTTCTGCATGGGACCCCAAAAGCACAGGCAACAAAAGCAAAATTGATTAGTGGGATCACAGCAAATTACAACGCTTCTGCGCAGCAAAGGAAGCTATCAACAAAGTAAAGAGATAACCCACAGGATGGAAGGAAATATTTGCCAGCTATTTGTCTGAAAGAAGTTAATATCTAGAATATGTAAAGAACTCACACTTTACAAAAAATAAGTAACCCAAGTAAAAACTAACAAACACTTAGTGATGCCCTCCGCAACTTCGTGAGACCCGGTTTCAAAATAAAGTATTAAAAATAGGGCTGGGGGTGTAGCGCGGAGGTAGAATGCCCCTGGGTTCAATCCCCGGTATCGCAAAAAAAAAAAAAAAAAACCTGACAAACAATCTAAATAGATACTTTGCAAAAAAAATTCAAATAGGCAATAAATATATAAAAAGTGTTCAATATCATTAGTCATTAGGAAAATTCAAATGAAAACTACTATGATGAGATACCATCTCACCCCAGTTAGAACAGCTACCACGGAAAAGAAAACAAAAAATATAGTGCCAGCAAGGATGTGGAAGAAAATAAATTTTATACACTGTTGGAAGGAATGTAGACTAGTACAGCCACTAAGGAGAACAGTATAGAAGTTTCTCCAAAAACTAAAAATAGAACTACTACATAATCCTACGCCTGGCTATAGATCCAAAGGAGATGATATCAGAATTCAAAAGAGAGGCACACACATGCGAATATTTATTGAGGCAGTATTCACAATCACTCAGCCTAGGTGCCCGTCAACACATGAATGGATAAGCAATGTTGAATATATGGACAATATAGTATTATTCAGGTATAAAGAAGTATGAACATCTGTCATTTGTAGGAAAATGGATGGAACTGGAGGACATCGTATTAAGAAAACAAGCCAAACTCATAAAGACAAGTACCACATGTTCTCTCTCAAATATGGAAGCTAAAAATAATGTCAATAGGAAAGTAGACTAGTGATCACTGGGGCGTGGGAAGGATGCCTGGGGGGTGAGGGTAGAAGAAGGGGAGTTTCTTTTTTTTATGATTTCCAACTAATTTTATTTATTTTTTTCAATTTATATTCATTTATTGGTGCATTGTAATTATACATTTGATAAGTATCAGGTTAGGAGAATCATACATGCACACATTGCTTGTTTAGCCCTCCCTCAAATCCCACCCTATTCCCTCCCCATTCCCTCCCTTTAGTGCTCTGCACAGTGATTGAGTCTTATAAGTTTGTGTATATACATCATGCGCTTTAGTGTGTTTCCCTCCAACCCACTCCCAATTCCCTCAGTTAGGTCATCTTCTTTGTTCATCTGAAGTTTTCTTCTTCTTTGTCTGGAGTCCCTTCTAAGTCTCCTTCTATCTAGCTTCCACATATTAAGGCGAACATCCGACTTTTCACTCTTTGTGCCTGACTAATCACACTTAGCATAATCTTCTCTAATTCCTTGTGATCGATGTTTAAAGGACATAAGGTCTTTACTTAGGATGACGTAAAACAAATGATAGTGGGAAAAATATCTGCCTCTATGAACAAGAACCCTGTATAATTACTAGTTCACAAGCAAAACTACCAAAACAGGTGAAAGGAAAATAATGCATCAATATTGTAATATGTTCATATACATAGCCATATTTGGGGCTGGGCAAAACAAATGCTTAAATATCTATATGGGAGGTTTTGCCTCTGCAATCACTATGTAGTCTAACTGTAGTCCACAAGGTTTTGGAGCAGGTACTGATTTAAGACAAGACTGAGCGAACATCAGCTTGGATGTCTCTCACCGTTAGGTTGTCTAGAGCAGTGCTCAATTACAGAAAAACATCTACAGGTGAATTAACAATTTATGTTAGTGCCGTTTCAGATCTCATTAAAAGCTATAATCCTGACCCTGCGTTTTAGTTTTTATTTTGGCTGATATAATGGCTTTTACTCTGCCTAAATTGATCTTCAGATAGCCCATCAAATTAAATTACCTTTTTTTACACATACAGGCTTTTGTGCCTGTTGCCTAAACAGTCCAATTATCAAATCAGCTAAGGGTGCCTATAGGTGCCCTTCTTAGGATTTTGTTAAGGTTGTACTACTTAGGATTTTGTTAAGGTTGCAGTTTCAGGATAATAGTTTTCTAATTAAGATTATCTCTCTCTCTCTTTAAATGATTAACACTTATGCCAATACGTAAGCAACTCAGGAAAAAACCCTTCCTTCCTTCCTTCCTTCCTTCCTTCCTTCCTTCCTTCCTTTTCCCTAGATAACAAACCCAGGCCTTGTACAGCTTAAGCATGTTCTCTAACACTGAACTACATTCCCAGCCTAGAAATTATTTTTCAGCAATGTAGAAATTAGAAGAACCAGATCTATTCAAAAGGCATAAGTGCCATAAAGAGAAAGAAATAAAAATAATAAGCAAACATAAAGGAGATAACAATTTCTCTTATATTTTTCCAAGAGGTTTTATCCTAAAACAAACCAAAGCAATAGAATTTGAAGCTATCTTAAGAGAAAACCTAGAACTGGGTTGGCTTCTGAAAAGTAAAATACTTATCTGGAATCTAGAAATTTTTCAATATCCTTAGATTTTTTCCTCCTTAAGGACAGAGGTATAATGACAATTCTTTCAATAAGGTGGCTAATTGGCATTACAACTCTCTTAGCTAGAACCGTTGTCAATGAAACAAGAAAAATATTTGTAAAAATTAACATCTCTGATTATATAAGTTAACTGAAAAAATGAAATATTGTGTTCTTATTTTTTAAATTTATGATTTGTTTGCATTTCCTGGCATTGAGTCAATTTCACTTATGTTTGAAGCTGACAATGTTTTCTAGTTATTTTTCAGTAACAGCTTGACACACAGGGGAGAAGCTATAAATAAGAGAGCAAGATTTTTGTGTTTTAGCATGAAAATGAGTTAACTATTTTTGGACTCTATTTTCTTTTTTAAAAAGTTCTAAAAGGATTTGAATTCTTAGAAATGGTTTCAGCAGTTCTGGGACTTTAAACTTTCTGTAAAACTCTTGCCTACCTATCCATACCAGGAACCACAAAAGAAATATGGAGAGCCAAAGCTTATGTTTTGAGCACTATGTAACTTCAAATTTATACATGGGTTTCAGAATTTCCCAGAATACTTCCCCAAAAGAAAAAACATTCTTACTAATATTTTACACAATGGCTCTATTTTTCAACAATTGTGTGCAAATAAAATAATTTTAATATTTCTTATGCTTTGATATTTTTAAAACTCCATCAATTGCTGAAAATAAGCAATAGATGTAAAATGCTACTTTTATTGCATTTTAGCACATTAAGTGCATTTAACACCCATCCTTCAAAAGATATCAATAATAAGGTCACCCAATAAATACAAAGACTTTCTTTTGAATGCTTTCATTAGAAAACTTACAACTGATAGTGTGCTTATTGATAAAGAAAATGATGCCTAAGTTTTAGATGTCGTCATCTATATCCAAATGAACTTTTAGACAGCAAAACAAAATAATAGATGTTTTTTAAAGCTCATTTCTACTCAGAATAAGCCACCGCTTCTCATTAATGGTTCATTAACAGCCACTCTCACAGAATCCCAGGAGTTCTTTCCAAGGATTAAAAAATTATCTGACAAACTTTTGACATACTACTTTTAGACCTGGAAAAGAGAGAGAACACACACACACACACACACACACACACACACACACACACACACACACACACTTAGAGATGTTTGTAACTTTTCAGCTCCTTCTTAACCTCCTTCAAGTTAACCTTATACACTTGCAAACTCCTAGAGCATGGGGAAAAAAATAAAGACTGATATTCATTATCTTGTAAAGGTAAACCTTCTGGAAAAACCTCTCTCATTCTATGAATGTTCTCAAAAAGAAAAAGAATCCACAAATAAACAATTTTCACTTTCTTTCCTTAATATGGCTTTTCCTCAGGAAGTAAACAATATGCCTCTTACCATCATTTTTTTTAAGAAGAAAGGACTAAAAAGCATGTTTCCTACAGATCAGGATTCAAGCTTTTATTTTAAAAATTCCATATATTCTTCCTAGTTTTTGATATTAAAAACTACTTTCATATAAAAAAATTAATCTGAATACAGTGGAAATGAAGAGCAAATGTTTTAGGTTGTGCTCATTCTCAGAGGTCAAGTTTCTGGGACACTACTGGTTAAATAGTTGACAAAGAGTACAAACTTAATCCCTAAAATGATGTGTATATGACTGACCAATCTTAGAATAAAAGTGACAGACACCATTTAGATTTGGAAGGAGGTTTCTTTGGTGAAAAGGTTTCATATGGAAAGACATAAGAAACAGTAAGCTTTGGGACTCATACTCTCAAAGCCAAATTCTTTTTTCTTCAAATTATTCCTGGAATAGGATTTCAATTTTTCTCTTGAACCAAATAGTCAAATCTTATGGTAAAGCTTTCATTTAAAGACATCTGTTTTAGCAGGTTAGACATATCTATTTAGTATGTTATGAACCCTAGGATTTAACGATTGAATACTGGGAACAGAGCAGACAGTGAGTACCAGGTTAGTGTGTATAAAGCATAAAACAGACAAAAGTCAGGAAATTTAGAGCTAAGGATGAACCATCTATAACCTGCTCCACTAAGTATTTGGGATCTTTTAAAAACCAAAGCCTTTACAAACTAAATGTTCTAAGAAAAGACATAAAGATCACTGTATTTCCTTGATGGTTTTGTTAAGCAGTGAACTTGGCTAATAATATAATTAACTTGAATGTCATTCAATTCCACAGATCTTTATTACACGTTAATGTATGTTTACTATTCCTTCCAATTAACCAAGCCATATGTTTTCTCTGGATGTGATGAAGTTGATTCTGGTAAAACTGAACCATACCAAAACTTAAGCTGTTATTCACTGGACTCTTTCAATTGCACCAATGTATTTATTATATATATAGTTCTTAGCATAATGTTGCGCTCAATAAAGAATCTATAAATGTTAACTATTATTAGACTTTATAATTACCCTTGTCATCATTATTAAATATAAATAGCCATTTAGTACATCATTTATATTATGTGGGATTTTTTACTTTTATATGAAAATCATTTTCAACTATTTGCTACATAACAATTTGGGACATTCCTATTCTTTTAGGTCTTAGATTCTATCTTACCATCTCTATGCCTGGGAATCTATTTTTATTTTAGGGTTAACATAGTAGGTCTAAATGAGTTCATTGTGAATCAGTAGGGTCTGATATTACTAGAGTTCTAATTTAGATCCAAAGAAAAATTGAACCCAAGGAGATATGCATTTTAAAGTTCTGTGCTATAAGAAGAAATCTCCTCTAAGTGAAATCTTGGGTAAGAAGGAAAAAAAAGAATTTTTCTTCTTTGATCATTCTTATCTGTTGGAAAGAATTATGGCTGTGGAAAAAAATAACACCCACACATTCAGTGAAGTGAAAGGGTTTGCATCACAGGGTTTCCAGGCCAAAAGTGTTTGTTTAGGGATCATATTAATCCTTGTGACAGTACAACAAAGAATTGTGAAAGGAGACAGACGTGTAAGAAGGGCCCTAAAAAAAAGACTAACATTAATAATTGAGCATGCCAAGATGATCAAACACGATAATGTCAAAAGGAACACACTATCACTTTTTCTCCCTCTAGAGAAAACTGGGTAAGATAGGAAGCATGTAATTGCTTTGTGATAGATACGTGTTTAAAGAGACTTCGGAAAACTTCTTTTTCATCCACTTACTACATATTTATTACACACCTCATATATGTCAAGCATACAGTTTTAAGAGCAGTGCTACATTTGATTTATCATTACAGTCTTATAAATACCTAATTCATTCATCAAATAATTGAGTGCCTACTGTGTGCCAGGCACTGTTCTAAGTATTGAAGTTACAGCAAAAAGTAGAATTTCATCATGACTTTAACATAAACTTCACAAAGGAGGATAGTGAAATGGCCAATAAACATATGAAGACTTGTTTAACTTTGACATCAAGGAAATGCCAGACACATCTGTATAGCAATTCTCAAAATGGCTTAAATTATAAAAAAGACGCAGTACCAAATTTTTGCAAAGATGTAGAATAACTGAAAGTTGAAGACATTGCTGGCAAGAGTGTAAATTGCTACAACCATTTTTAGAAATCTAGTTCATGGTAATTACTACAGCTGAACATGTACCTATTCTGTGACCCTGCAAATACACTCACAGGTAGGGGTGTGTGTGTGTGTGTGTGTGTGTGTGTGTGTGTGCATGTGTATAAAAACATATATCAGAAATGCAGGCATATGTTCACTGAAAGACATGTACAAGTATGTTCAGAGCACTGTTATTGTAACAGCCCAAAACCAGCTATTCCATTAATGAAATTGCTAAAACTGCAAAATTGAGCATCATATTGTAGTAACAGTCACACAGTGAGATGCTACAATGTTACATGGCTATAAAATGTACAAATCACAATTACATGCAACAACATGAGTGAATTTCACAAGCATAATGTTAAAGAAAAGAAGCTGGACTCTAAAGAATAGCTATTTTATAATCCTATTTAAACAATGGTTAAGGTAGGCAAAACTTAGAGGAAGGAAAAGTCAGAAGATAGGAGGAGGAACGGGAGATTCCTGGGATGCTGGCTACAATCTGTTTCTTGATCCAGGTACTAGTTACAGGGATGACCACACTTTCCAATCATTCATTGCACTAGATGTTTATGATTTATGATTCTTCTATAAAAAGGTACCTAAAATTAATAATTCCAAATTGTGATATGGGTAGAAGAAAGTGTGAAAATACATACTGTGGAGACTTAATTTAAATAGAGCCATCAGAGAAGGCCTGCTTGCAATGGTGATGTGGAAGTTGAGAGCTGACAAATGGGCAGGTGTTAGCTAGGTGAGGGGAGGGAAAAGACTTCCAAGGGGAAGCCCTTGAAAAGGGAGAAGCTGGGCGTATCCTGGAATAGAAAGAAGGCCAATGTGGCTTAAGTAAAATGAGTCAAGGAGAGATGTCAAGGTTTTAAATATAGAATGTCCCCTGAAAGAGCTCATGCATTGATGTCCAGATGTGATATGATTACATCATGAGGGTTATGATGTCATCAGTGAGTAAATTCAGTGTAATGGATTTAATAGGTGGTAACCTAGACAGGTGGGATGTGGCTGGAAGAGGGGGGGTTGCAGAGGGTGTAGCCTTGGGGACTGTGCTTATGTCTTTGAATTCTCTTGCTTGTGCTCTCTCTTGCTTCCGGCCTCCATGATGTGAGAGCAGAGCCCTTGCTCTCTCTCCCTCTCTCTGCCTCCACTGCCATGCCCTGAGCTCCGCAGACCTGGCCTGACATGGACTGAACCCCTGAAATCTCTAGAACTGTGAGCAAATAAATCTTCTTTCCTCTAAGTTGTCTTGGTTATTTGTTTTGGATTACAGCAATGAGAACATTAACCCAAACAGGAGAGTAGACCAAAATACATATATACACACATACATGAATGCATGCATCAAATAGAAGAAAAGAAAAGTTGGAGTAGAAGATGAGTCCCAGAGGAGGCAGGGTCTTAGCAAGCAAGTTAAGAACTTTGCATTATATCCCACGTGCAGGGAAGTTATTCAAGGATTATAGGCAGAATGATAATAAAATGCAATTTACGTGTGTAAATGATCACTCTGACTGCTGTGTGAAGAAGTGCTACTCAAACTGGTATGAGGACCAAGGACCAGGGCCAATTGATAATTGGTGTGCTAGCAGTCCATGACAAGATAGGTACAGACACAGAGAGGAAGTGTTTAGAACCATTTATGCTCATTTGATAGGGCAATTTTATGTTTGTTGATTCAAATGATAATAGATAAAGAAATTGGAGCTGTATATAGTGCTATTTTTTCTCATTTTATTTTTGCAGTGATGCATTTATATTTTATCAACCCACAATAAATTAAAAAAATAAATTTTTAAGTGTCTCTCATGAATTGTTTGAGAAGCACTGGGATAGAGATGACTTTGGCAGGACACAGAGCTGGTTGCTGGGAAACTGTTCGAAAGATACTGCAATATTCTAGGAGAGGGGAGATGAGGGTTTTGTTTAGGAGAAAATTTTGTCTGGAAAGCGTTAAAGTAGCAGTACTATTTCTAAATACACCAAATTAAGTTCTGAAGGTAAACAACAGGCTCCAAACTATCCTCAGACTTTGAACACCCACACAGTACTTCAGGATCCTTTCCAAGAGCCTGCAGTAGAAAATCTTGCTTAGACACCCTAGCTCACCTCAAGGAACTCTCTATTCAGAGGACAGCCCATCAAACATTTTGGTAACTCATTCTCCCTTTCCCTTTCTATGCCTCAAAGAATTTTTAGAGGCCCTCTGTGAACCCAAACCATCAAAGACCTCCTAATACTCTGAGGATAGATTTCCAAAGGTTATTTACACTAAACGCTGTGGCACAGCCTGCAATGAAGAAAATTAAGGAAAGAGTACATAACCTCTATGGTTGTTGACTGAACTCTTGATTTAGGATGTGTGTATTGTTGGAAAGTGAAGACAAAGGAAAATACTCAAGATGAGTATGACAAATGAATAAGGTGACCAGCTATCACTGCCTTTGGTAGCCTTCTATTTAGCTACGGGCCCTCTGACTTCATCTATGGACAACTGCAATACTTGCCCATTAGTTTCCCTCTCTCAATCAAGTACCTTTCCTTTTCAAACTATTTATAGATCCCAGTGAAACCCGTTTGGGTGTTTAATCTTTTCATCTTGCTTTACCTAGGTCATTCCACTGACTCCTCATTTCCTGTAGTATAAGAATCTAAGTCCTTAACCAAGCATGCAGAGCTACTTTCTTCCAAGTCTGGCTTCAATTGACATGACTCTTAATGATAGGTAGAATCAGATGATGGTCAAGGGTAGACCCAGGAACTCTTTACTCTGTGATGGTAGCAAATTCCTTGAACTCTCTGTTTCTCAATTTTCTCATCTGTAAAATCATGACACTACCACTGGTACCTACAGTATGAACCTCACAGAGCTGTGAGGATGAAATGAATGAATACCTTTAATGAACCTAAAGTGTGCTTAACATATAGTCATCAGTAAGTATTCGCTCTTATCTTTTCATCATGTTAACTAGTCAAAAAGGCTGCCCAGCAAGACATTCCAGTCCTGCCTCCTCACTTGGCTCATGGAATTCTTCCCAAATATGGAAAGCTCTTGATGCACCCTCTCACCTCCTCATCACTCATCTTTCCTATAAAGACCCTTCCAAGTACCATTTTACTCTTAGAGTTTCAGGCCACCGTCACGCGAGGGAAGTCTTTTGGGTAGTTTCTCTGTGTCAATCGTTCATTCATCATGTGTTAATGTTATTTATTTACTAATTTTTTGCTTGTGTGTTTGTTTGATATACAGCTGTCTCCTTGATTATAAGTTCTTTGAGGTATGTATAATCACTAACAGATCTTTTTATCTCCAACAACAAAAGCTTATTGTTATTCAAAGATGCATGGTAAATCCTGTTTGTAGTAAACTTCACTGTGAAAACTGATTATCTTTCATGTGATAAACACATTTTGTTTACTAATTATTTCTTTTTTGAAATATGATTCTGTAAAGCAAACTTATTGCTTCCTCTAATATGATAATGAGAGTGAAATATCAAATTACCTAATTTTAGGTGAAAAGTCTTAAGAATTTTAACTTTATCTATTTTCCATCTATTTGGTGACAAATTGTATTGCAGTAAATATTATGAGAAATAATTACTTCCTCTCTATGAAATCAGTATATTCAGTTGTCCATCTAATCTTATGAGTTGAAGATTTATTCTTATACCTTTTAAAGCAATACAGAATTGCTTAGAATAGTTGAAAACACACAATGAAAAATGTCTATTCTTTGGGACTTTTTTTTAATTTGAAGGTAACAAATGAATCATGCCTGAGTTGTTGATTAGGAAATGAATGATCTGCTTTTTCTTAAGAACACAGTTAATTTCTTCCCTCTTCAGGAAGGAGAAAGAAGTGGTTTAAAGGTCCTATCCATAAACCAACGGACTCTGATATGGACACAATTCAGAGGGGTAAAGGGATCAATCAAGTAGCAAATTCACCCAATGTGTCAGTTGCCCTTTTCTTCTTTGTGATGCTTTTCCAAGACACCAGGAAGAACAAGGTATTATAGAAAAGAGAGGAAAAGGTTCTATTAATATCTCTTTGCAGAGAACACTAAAATCTACTAGGAATCAATAGCATATACTCTATGAAAATGTAACCTTCCTCAACTTTGCTTAAAAAGCTTCCAGCAGCCGGGCGTGGTGGCGCACGCTTGTAATCCCAGTACTTTGGGAGGAAGAGACCGGAGGATCCAGGTTCGCGGCCAGCCTCAGCTTGCTCTCTTTCTCTCTCTCTCTCTCTCTCTCTCTCTCTCCCTGTCTCTCTCTCTCTCTGTACCTAGTGAGGCCCTCCACAACTTCGTGAGACCCGGTTTCAAAATAAAGTATAAAAAAAATAGGGCCGGGGGTGTAGCATGGAGGCCAAACACCCCTGGGTTCAATCCCCAGTACCACACACACAAAAAAAAAGCTTCCAGCAGAACCTCAGAGAGTTGTTCCTTAAACTTCCTCAGACAGCTGGCCACACAGCTGGGGCTACTGTTAATTACTCCAAGCATTTCTCATCATGAGAACTTCAAAGATGCTCTTTGGCCATCCCCAATGCTCTAGGATGTCTCTGTATTTTCACCCAACCATTTACAAGGCCTGGAAACATTGAAAATATCTTTCATGTTTTCAGTTCCTCTGTGGTAAATCATGTTTTTATTCAACTCCATATTCAGCCCAGTACCATTTTCTGCAAATCTGCTTCACAGGGAAGTGTGTACGCTCAGTCAGCTTCACCGGTGTTTTTCAGGTTCCGGAACTAAAATTCTGCATTAGGGTGAAGGCAAACACATTGTCTACAAATCCAATTTAAGCATTTACATCAATAGGATTGAAACATTGCATTGCTTACTGAGGGTCTTTCTTGATTTATTGGCCAAAAGAAACAGTCTAGAGAGGTACAAATATGTCAGCCCATCGTCACTAGATTTTAGAGATCTTTAAACTTCAGGGATAGTAAGTCTTTCAACTTCTGATTGATCTTACAATACAGATGCAAGCAGAGGGAATAGGATCCGTTAAGATAGCCTTCAGGGACTGACTGCCCACACACGATTTCAAGGACACTAATGTTAATACATTCTGATAACCCACTACCATTGGGACAAAATTATGTCATTTGAAGGAAAATGGGATTAGAGAATATTATGCTAAGGGAGATCAGCCAGTCACAGAAAGTCAAGGGTCATATGTTTTCTTTCAAATGCAAAAGCTAGAGATAAAATAGGAAGCGAAGGGGAATTCAAGATAAATGGAGAGACCAGTAGAACGGTGGAAGGGGATTGGGGGAGGGAGGTAGAGAAGTGAAAAGGAGGTATGAGGAAGGAAACAGTTCAAATAATATCATGTCCATATATGACTGTATCACTTCCAAACTCACTAAATGTACCTAACTGCATGGGGGTGGTGATGGTGGAGGAAAATACAACAAGTGATATGTACATGTGTGTTTGTATGACTTTGCATCTCACCATGCTGTATAATTACAATGCACAAAACATATAAATATAAAAATATATATTTGCATATATTTGCATATATTTGCATATATCTACATATATTTATATATGAGTTGTGTGTATTTGCGTATATTTACATACAAATATATATATTACATATATAACCTTATATATATATTACATATATATATATGATTAAAAGATTTCAGGGACATCGAAAAACCCTTGGATCAGAACATAATGCCTAAAATCTTGAGCTTAATATTTACCCATTCATTTATTCTATCATTCCACTAGAATAAACTGAATATGTGGATTTTACCAAGACTAATGCTGAGAGAGAGTAAGTTCAATAAAATACTAAAACCACTTTTAAGAAACCCATGAAATCACGAGGAGGAAAGAACATCAAAGAATAAATACACATCATTTACTCAAGAAGCTACTATGCTGGTTGAGGTGAACACAACAAAATCTTGAGAATCATTACAACACCATCATCAGTCTAAGTTCAGGCAAAATTTTATCATTCAAATAGTGTGAGGGAATTTAAGGACATTTTCCCCCAATGAATGCAGAGAAATAAATTGAGGAAGAAGATGCCAGATGGCTAGGATGATTAAAAGAAAAAAGGAGGACAAAAACCAGTAAGATATACACTGCTTTGAAATTTTACCTAAAATCAATCCTATATCTCATTTTAAAATAAGTTGAAATAATGTTATTGGTGCTGTGATGAGTTATTTTTGTAGCACAGAAGGAGAAGGATTACAGGAAACTGGTCAGGCCTTCCAGCAGGGACACGGAATCCAGTAATGTAGTGTGCAAAATGCATGGTCCTATGTGGCAGCCTGATTTCCTTTCTTTGGGAGCTCATTAACCCAAGTTCATGTCTTACATATTTAGAATGAATATAATATACAGTGTTTAACACACTAAAGCTCAATTATTTAAAGACCTTTCCAGACTTTCTTTTGTAAACTAAAATGATACAGTATTTATTAATAATAGAAACTCGGTGGAATGACAAAACAATATAATCATCTAGACAGAAAAGTCTAAAGGACAGTGTATTAGTCAACATTCTATGGCTATAACAAAATACCCAAGGCTGGGTCAGGACCTCGTGGAGACATCACAATGGAGGAATCATGTGCAGGAGAGAGATCACATCACAAAACAGGAAGCCAAAGACTGGGAAGGGCTACTTTAGCTCTTTTATAACAACCCTCTGAGAGAACTAGCCAGGGTTCACTAAGAACTGCCTTAATCCCTTTCAAGGGTAATACCCCCAGTTACCTCCCACTAGACCCTTCCCCGGAAAGGTCCCATGACCTCTTAATACTGCCACAAAGCTTCCAATGTATGAGCCCTTGGGGGACAAAACATATCCAAACCATAACAACAATCTATTATAACATTTAAATTTATAGGCAAGAAACTGAAAACAAGAGAAGTTAAGAACGCTTCCATTATAAGCCAATATAAATTCAAAGCCAGGACTCAAATTCAAAGCTCACAGCCATTTCTGAAACCACAATGCTGTTTCACACCTGCAGATTCTAGTATTTCACGAACCTGATGTCCTGATTTCTAAAAATGAACTGAACCACTTCTAGGAGGATGGAGAAACCCAAACAAACCCATAGCATCCATCCACTAAAGAAAGATGGGAATGTTCATTCACGTCCTTAATTGAAGGGGCAACTTCATGGAAAGGCTGGCTTTGCCTTGAATAGTCAGTTGTCAGCTCTCCGCCATGAGCCACTAGAGTGCACAGAGAGCGGTCTTAGAACTCTTCTTGACTCTGAATATTCATATGGGTATATGAAAATCCACAAGCTTAAATGACCTGTATTTCTTCATCCAAACTCTGGAGTCTATAGAAACAAGAATCACTCAAAAGCTGACAGCAGGTGATTTGGATTTTCCCAGGAAGAAAGAGGAAATAGTCCCTCTTCTACTCTCTGCACTCCAGAGAACAAACTACTTGCAGGAATTAAAATATATTGGACTCATAATAGTGAGTTCTCAATGTGTGAGTCATTTCCAAAAATGGTATACAAACTGAGGCACAGCTGGCTCGCTCAAGCCCACACTCATCTTAATAAGTAGGACAGAAATTCCAGCCAAGTCTCCTTGATGTAAGCGCCCAAGGTCTTCCCACTGTACCACATTACTTTCCAAGATACAGTAAAATATACAATTATATGATAATCATGTTATGATGATAAAACTACATTTGATTGAGTAGCTCAGAATAATGGCTACAAATCTCATTATAAGGTATTTTTTACTTGCACTGTTATAATTTCTTTTAGGTCTTTCCTAATTCTATTAGGCAACCAGGGTGTGTTATTTGAACAGTTAAAATATGCTTCTAAAATATAGGCACGAGGATATAATTCTACTGAAAAATTCAGTTATGTGTTCAAATTAAACAATAATTTGTTTTAAAAAATGCCCACCAGTTTTACACATGACCAATGAAACCTGCAAATGCCTCTTATGCATGAACAGATTAGCACTGCTACTTTTTGAGGTGTGCAGTGCCATCAGGCAGATGCAGAGGAAACATCTTGCAGAGCTAATAGCTCCTTTCCAAATGTTTACCTCTGATGCGCATTTAATTTTCCTGCGTAGACAGCTGTAAGCTACTGTGCAAAGCTTTAGCCAACTAAACATCACAACTACCAAAGATTTTTACTTTAGCCACGCAGAGTGATGACAGAGAATGCAGAAGACATAATAGTACACAAATAAAAGAAAATGTAGCATGCAGGTGATCAACCAAGTTCCTGATCTGTAAAGTTTCCTCTTCTAGTACTAAACTCAGCACCTCATAGAAAATGACACATTGTCACTGTTCAGTGTGTAAACTACAAAGCAAAAGATAATGCCTTTTAAGCTGCATTTCATTATGAACGTCAAGCTAAATAAATAGAAAACTCCTGATACTCGTTTCTGCCATGAGTGTGTGTGTGTGTGTGTGTGTGTGTGTGTGTAATTGAATGTATGTTTTTAGTTTCATCATCTCTTCTAATACCATGAAACATTTGTATTCATTTTCCATTTAACTAGAAAAATGAAAATGCTTTAGAGATAAGGCAGAAAGTAATAGGGACAACTTTTTATTTATAGTATGTTGCTCCTTAAATCATACTGCACAAACATGAATCAAAATAGAAAAATTTTAACTTTAGAAACAGCAAACTGCAGCATATAAATGTTTCCACTAAGCAAATTGTCAGGAAAAACTGGATAGCAACAAGGAAAGCAGGTCTTTACTTTCTTGGCTACACAACACTACCTCCGAGCTACACCCCCAGCCCTATTTTTTATTCTTTATTTTGAAACCAGGTCTCACTAAGTTGCAGAGGACCTCACTAAGTAGCTGAGGCTGTCCTCGAACCTGCGATCCTCCTGCTCAGCCTCCCAAGTACTGGGATTACAAGCGTGCACCACTACGCCTGGCTAGTCAGCTAGTTTTTAAACACTATGTTTTCTTTTTTTGTCCTTAAACAGAAAACTCTTGACTCTTCTATATTCTTTATTGATCCTAGATCAATATATTCAAAATTCAACTTGGTTTAATGTAAAAATGGATACAAATCTAAAACTTTATCCAAAGCTTAATAAAGAAAAACAGCCTCCCTCCAGTGAGATTATATAACCATTCAGAAAGATAGCACCAGTGATTACATAATCTACAATATACAGAATTCCTCTTAAAACAATAGTGGAGTCAAATAAACCTTCTCAATTTCTATTTGTACCTCTACTAAAACATTGGAAATGAATCCACTGACAAACGTAGCCTAATCATTTTGGTAACACCAAACAACACTATCTCAACCAGTTAACAAAAGATCAAAAGGAGATGGCAGGTGGCAATAACCACAAATTCTGTTATCACAGTCCAATTTCATTAGCTAAAGATATTTACTTATGTCACCCCCAAATACAACAATACAGTTGTGATGTATATTAGAGCAAATAAAGGGTTTCCACCAACTTTTCACAATAGAGGGACAAAAAAACCTGCTTCCTCTTTTCTTTCATGGATTAAAAAGTGACATGGGTAAGGAATCATGTTAAACCAATAAATGGTAAAGGCATCATATAAATAATTACAAACTATTCATAACATACTAATCACAAGTTTTAAAATAGTTATATTTCCTTATGAAAAAATATTCTTGAGCAGAGACTTATGGTTTTTTGAAACGTTATAAAAATTAATTCCTTAATAACCATATATGTATTGTCATAGTTCATGGGAAAGGCAATTTTTTAAAACAGAGGCACTCATTAACTCATTGGAAATTTTAGGTGTTTTGTCCCACTGTCTAGTAATTGATAAAGAATTATCATAGAGTTTTCTATTTTTTGCAAGAAATAAAAAAGTAATGTCTCTACTGTTAGATATATATTCTAAATTAAGGACCTTAGCAAGGTAAAGCAATGAATTTGGAAATTTAAAATATCTAGATATTTCTTCCACAAATGATATGTATCTTTTATTATTATCTTACCTCCACAATTTTGTCATGAATCTCCAGGCCATCTGCTCTGTCAGCAGGTCCATTTTCTAAAATTTTTGAAACATAAATTCCTTCAGTTGATGATTCTTCTCGATTATTCTGTAAGAAATGTAATCATTAGCAGAAGGATATATGTAAATTAACCTTTAAGGAACAATTTTCTCAATGTAACACTGCCCATCCTCCTGAAATATGCAACTCTCTTAGTTGGGAATTTGAAACAGAATTTTGACGTACTTAACACCAACTAGTCATTAATCAAGATGGCAGCTTTAATTGAACAAGTCCCACATCTCTGAAGATATCTATTCACTTCACATTTTTTAGTTCACATAAAAAGCTACAAGGAAAGGGCGTGCGCAAGGTGAGATCAACTGGCTCCTAAGTATTATTTTTAAAACATTACACTTCTATAGAAAAGTAGTAAGAAAAAGGGTGATAAATTTATAGAAGAAAATCCAAACATGTCCAGCCTGTATTCCATGTTTGTGATGTGGTCATAATTTTGAAAACATAATTTAGCTTCGCAACGTGACACATTAGGAAACAGCAGTCCGACCACGTCTATTCATGGAAGACGTTAGGAGCTTGCTCAAGTGTAAAATCCCCCCACATCAACTCTACATGGCAAGGAAACCCATTCACAGCTAATTTTTACACATTTCCAGGTGCAATGTGCCTAATGACTAGCTAAACCTCCACATAATAGTCATTTATTATAAATAGGACAGCTTAGCCAATCACGAGAAGTCAATTATATTGTAAAACTTATGGAAAATGTTCACCATCTTATAATAATATACTACATAGTTTTACATGTCATTTTACTTTGTGGAAGTTAAATAAAATTTCTCCTTATTAGCTTGCCTTAACATGAATTTCAAGAAGCTCTTAAAAATGCCCAATGTCATCTGAATGTCAAATACTTAACTAGCATTTATAAAATATTCCTTGGGGGAAGAGAGAGAATTAAAAATGATATGATGAAAAGCTTTCTATCTTTTCATAATAAAGGGGACTCTTTCGGTAACAGGAGCACAGCGATTGCTAGTGGCTACATTTCCTAGCTGCATATTACATACAAGGAGGAAATAGGTTATCACCATCCTGACTTAAACATAAGCATATGGCCAACAAATTTAACACAGTGTCTAACACGGATAACATGTGCAAAGCAGGATGCAGAAACTTCTCATGGCGGTTTATTGAAAAAAAAATATGAAAGAGCATGGTTTCTTTTAAATTTCACTGCCTCTTTCCAGTTATAACTGGTCAAATTAAGCTGATACAAGACTTGAAGAACAAAAAGAAAATGTCAACTACAATATATAAATTTATAACATATATTTTGAAAACAATTGGCATCAATATAGAGATTATGATTCACTCAATTAAATGAAGGAGTTGATTTGGGAAGCCAAAAATATTTTAAATCAACTTTCTTGAACATAAGAATTTTCTACGTAATTGTGAAAACAAATATCCCTTATTTGAATTCAACTGTTCATTCATTCAACATATATTAACTTCCCAGTCTGTGTTAACATCTGAAAGTGCAACAGTTTGACATAAATGGAAAATATAACTGGTAATATGATTGTCTAATATCAAACAAAAATTGCCTATACATATTACTGTGAAATATGTCTAAGAAATTTGCCAAAGCTGCTAAAAATGCTAAAGATAGAATGTGAAATGTACTCTCTTGTTTTGTTTTAAGGTATCTAGAAGGAACCAAGTTTGTTAGCTATTGTTTTTTTTTTAATTTTTTTCTCTAAATGAATATTTTGGTATGTACTGGAAAATTTACATTAAGAAATCTGGTATTTGGTCACAAGCATAATTTTAAAGATTGAGCCATTTATTTTTTTCTGACCCAAAATCTACAATTGAAAGCTAAGTTGTCTATTATTTCATAAGCCAAGAGCGAGTAATACATTAACAAGGTAGGTTACCTGATTTGGTCGACCACCTATGATATTGAATCCCAAGGTGTCATTTTCTCTTTCTAACACAATAGTGAATGGCTTCTGTTCTCCATCCTAGAATAAAAAGGATAAAATGACTAAGTAAAAGTTCTAAAAGAAAATAAATATGATGTTAAGCTTGTTATAACCTATAAATAAATTAACATTTGGAAAGGAGAGAAGCCTAAAATTAAAGACAGTTGAATCTGGATGAGGCCTAATTTTTTATTAAACATACCTGAAAGGATGTATTTGAGGAGAACAATTGTGTTTCTGGGGGAAAAAAAAGGAACTATTTTCAAAAATGACAGACTAGCTTTGCATTTTTACATATGCAGCTTTTATCCAAATGCAGCATCTCGTTTTGACTTTGCCATAATTTAAAACATTTCTGGTTTAGCCTTGCAGGAATCTCCATTTTTTTTCTTCAATGGCAGAAAAGCAAAATAAATTGTCAGTGAGCCTAGAAACATTTTATGTGAAATTTTCACTTTAGAAAGTCTGAGGGGATTCAATAAATATAGAGTTATTTACAAATTTCTTTCAACAGCAATATTCAGATTGCTGCAGTGATATAGGATCTGTTAGGTTACAGTAATCCTAATTTTCAATAATATATCTCTCTGGTTTTGCACGAATCTTGCAGAATAAAAAAAGAGGATTTTTTTTGGCTAGGTAAAATAGTATATATTTCTTTCCTGATGGGCAATAATAGCTTAACAAATAGGAATTATATCTACAACCTGTTTATTAGCAAAGACCAATTTAAATATAAGATGAAACAGTGCTGGACAAGATGAGTTTTGTTCATGGCTATAGATAGTAGTGATTTACCTTAGGAAATTAAATATTTGGAAATCGTATCTGAATGATCAAATTGCATAAGCTCACTACCCTACCACCTTCTCCCTAGCAGTGCACACAGCAGCCCCTACTGGCACTGGAAAAAAATGTTTCCAAGGAGCCCTGGGAAACTGCTTGATTATTAGTCTGCAAATCCTGGGCAGTTGTTCTCACTTCAGAATCACAGCTTGACTTGTTGCATGGATTCTCCATCCTGTAATTCTAGCTGTGGTTCCTTTCACATCGGGCTTTGGAACCTGAAATGGTAATGCAGAGTGTATTTTCTGGGCTTCTGTCTCGGTCCTCACATTTGCCTGTATATAAGTAGGCTAGAGAAAGAATCCTAGCCTCCAATCTTTTAATAAACAGTTTGCTTCCCTTTATCAGGGTAGAAACATTTTAGCCCCTCTCGCTTCAATGATCTCTTCTTTTAGGCTCCGAAACAGGGGTGTCTACACGTCTCTGTGCCTGAGCTGCAGGCAACAACATTAAGCTATCTGTCCCAAATGGGAATCATTCTCATTGCTCCTCCCCAGGAGTGCTAAGAACAGAAATAGCTCCTTGAATGGAGTGCAAGTTCTGCTAAATCCCTGCTCACCATGGCAGCGACTAACAATGTCAAACACTGCTCAGAAGAGAAGGAACAGCTTTATAAACAAGCCCGTCACATGGGCTGCTGCAAAGAGACTTGTTTATGCCGACTGAAAGCGGGGCGGTGCAGGAGGAGCACAGATCAGGGCTAGCAGTTTCAATAAAAAAGGAAAACAGCCACTGCATAGGGACCCACAGGGCCAGTCTGACTGCTGACAGATGTAGCTGCCCTCCGACCAGGCTTCCCAAGCCATACACACAGCGCGCAGACACAACACCACCACCACCACCACCAATAATGGGATCCTGAGGTCCCAAGGTAGCAAAGACTCATTTAGGGAAAGTAAGGGTGATGAAACCTGCAGGTCTAAGAAATCCCCTCTCTCAACCCCCGAGGTTGTCCTGGTCCCCCCCATCCTTCACAGTCCTAGTTGATTGATATGGTCAGTTTGGCAGAGACAGCATGCCATTCATAGCTAAACCCTTTCCTTCCCCAATTTGCTTTGGACACAGGCCCAGGGCACAAAAGGTAGGCAGAGATGATAGAGCAGAGGGTGAAAGATGGGGAAGAAGTCTGGATGGGGAAATGAGTTTTCCCATTTCTGTTTCTGGGGGCATTTGGAATTGGATCTGTTAAACCCTTTGCTATGGCAATATAAGCAGAGAGGGGCATTCCTTGGTAGCTACATTCAGAAGATAATGACAGTAGAGGATGCTCTGGGCGGGCAGACACTTCCCACTGCAGGGTAAAGAAGGGTGCCACCTCTCCAAGGCATCTTGAAGTACCAGAATCTTTCCTCTTCCCACCCCAACCCATCTTCCCCACCCCCCAGGCCCACTCCCTCTGCACTTACCCCGCGGTGGCTGAGGTCCAGGTTCCCCGCGAAGTTGCGGATGTGAGCCATGTACTGAGCGAACTTGTCCCGGTACCTGCGGGCCGCGAGCTGCACCTCGCCCTGCAGCACCCAGAGCTGCGTCAGCAATGCCTTCCGGCGCCGCCTCCAAGCCAGGACCCCAGGCCCGGGTCCCTGCCCGCTGCAGCTCCTGCTGCTGCACGGCGTTGGCTCCCCACGCGGGCCCTTTCCTGGGTGCAGCCCACCGCCCCCTTGCACAGGCAGGTCCTGGCTCAAAATGTAACCTGGGAAGCTACGAGGGTGACTGTCTGGGCCGAAGTCGCAGTGCTGGACGTGCTCCGCCAGCTCCTGCAGCCGGACTGTGCGGCTGCAGCCATGCGCGCGGTAGTCGCACTGGACCCGCAGCTGGTGCACCAGGCTGCGCAGCGGCTGCACGCGGTACAGCTCGCCGGGCGCCAGCGGCTGGCACTGCAGCGGGCACCGGCGCCTCTGCGCCGCCCAGGGCAGCAGGCAGCTGGCACAGAAGGTGTGCCCGCAAGGCGTGCACAGGGGCTCCTCCAGCACCTGGCTACACAGCTTGCACTGGAAAGCCGGGTCCACGGCTTCTGCAAAGCGCTCCAGGGCAAAGCCCATGTTAGGGGTGGGGTGTCCCTTTTCTGGGCGCCCCCCTGCCTCCCCTAGGTACCCTGTGGCTGTCTCGCGGCAGGCGTCCTGGGCTCTTTGGAGGGGAGGAGGCGGGTGGGAGGTGTGACCTGGAGTTTGTTTGACTTGAAGTTTTCAGACTTTCTGCAAGGTCCCCTGGCTCTGCCGTATTGATGCTAATAGAAGCCACCTGGGGCGACCACAGCCTGCCCCGCTGGCTTTGCGATTTTATGTTCTTTCCACATTCCGTCCCTGGAGAACTGAGGCTGGTTTTCAGTGGCTCCTGTGGAAGCGATGTTCTTTGCCTGAACAGAGAACTTCAAGATGTCAGAGCCCCTTGCCCTGGGCAGAGCTGGGGATGGGCACCGTGCAGATGTTGAGAGACAACTTTTAAACCCACCAGAATGTAAGCGTTAGGAGAGCTATTTGGTTTTCGGCTGACTCATCTACCCAGCTTCAAGTAGACCTTCAATAAAAGTCTTTGAGATTAATAAACTTTTTGATTTCAAATTAACCAACTCTAAGATCACCAGGTAAGAAGCCGTGACATTAGGACCATCACTATTAGGAAAATAGCACTTAAGAAATCCACAGGGCCAGGCTTCTCAAACCAGGATCAGAAACCGGGTAAGTGTAGCGAGGCGGGATCCTTGACTGAGCAGCAAAGATGGGCAAAAGCCAGCTGCTCCCTCGGGATACCTTCTTCTTCGAAAGTGAAGAGCCAAGCAAGCCCTGCTACAGGGTGTGATTCTGTTGCCAGCAGCCTCAGAGGTTCTCCTGCCACTCCGCCCACCTGCCACTTCCAGGAGCATTTTACCGCTGGGAATGGGATTAGGATCATTTGGGCACCTGCAAAAGAAAATTAAAAGGAGGGATTATGAAACAAAGCAGTGCTATAATAGAAATAAAACCTTACTGGATAATTCCCTCTACTTCACTCCGAGTGTACCCTTCAGATCAAAACTGCCCCTGATCCCAGTTTGACTCTGTATACATGTAGCAGGCCAGGCCTTCCCGAAAACACCCTGGGGGGGGGGTCTCTCCAAGCCCTCCTCTCCTTGCTTCCTTCACCATCTTCTGAAATTTAGGAAAGCAAAAAGCCCCTGACTCCTGGATGCACAGCACTTACTGCCATTATTCTGAAGCTACTACCAGATGCTTAGGACAGGTTTCCTAAATCAATGGCTGATGACTCCTCACTGCCAACTGGCATCGGTTCAAACACATGAAAAAGCCTTCCGATTTTGTCGTGTGCATCCTTAGAGCTAACTGAAGAATTAGAAAAGGTTAATAATCGGGTCTAATGAGAGCCTTCTTTTCCTTTGAAAGATGAGATTTTATTAGACTAGTTCAATAGTCAATGAGAATCCTGAATGGCATGCCAGATATTTGATATACTTTAAAGCCCTTTTTGTCAAAATGAGATGCTGTATTGCACATTGTGTATAAGTATATATATATATAGGATACTATATTGCATTATATATATATATATATATATATATATGCACACATACATAATTTTAATATCACTTAAAAGCTTGGGTGAGCTAGGAACACATATCCTATGCATATAGATAGATAGATAGATAGATGATAGAATAACATTTGCTACTATGTTTCAAATTTCTACCCCCCACCTTTCACCTATCTTTCTACAAATAAATAAGCAAACAATACATTTCTGAATATATAAGAAATCTTTTTTATTTTTTTGCGGTACCGGGGATTGAACGCAGGGGCGTTCTACCTCCGCGCTACACCCCCCCGGCCCTATTTTTTTTTATGCTTTATTTTGAAACCGGGTCTCACAAAGTTGTGGAGGGCCTCACTAGGTAGAGAGACAGAGAGAGAGAGAGAGAAAGAGAGAGAGCGAGAGAGCTGAGGCTGGCTGCGAACCCGGATCCTCTGGTCTCCGCCTCCCAAAGTACTGGGATTACAAGCGTGCGCCACCACGCCCGGCTTATAAGAAATCATTTAACTAACAGCATGAACATATTTTTGTGAACTGCACAGACAGGGAATGCATAATGTTATAGAATTTATTCAAATAATTTCAGGCAGACGAGATCTATTCTGCCCTTTTTTAAGAGCATACAAAGCTATGACTTACAGCTACGAGTTTATAGCTATGCCTTGACATTTATATGCTTTATAATAAACACAATGACACTGAGAACATTTTGAAAAGAGAGAACAACAAGAGATGGGCTCTAAAAATGTTCTAATGAGGTATTAGGAAAAAAAGCAAAAAAACAAGGGTTATATGATGTCTTGGTACACCCATGGAATTCCTATTGCAAAGGTAAGGAATGTGAGCAGATTGTGGTATGAATAATTCCAGGATGTATAACATTTTGATTATTAATGAAAAGGCAAATGTCAAGAACCTTGTCTACAGCCAGGCGTGGTGGCGCAAGTTTGTAATCCCAGTACTTTGGGAGGCGGAGACCGGAGGATCCGGGTTCGCGGCCAGCCTCAGCTCTCTCTCTCTCTCTCTCTCTCGCTCTCTACTTAGTGAGGCCCTCCGCAACTTCGTGAGACCTGGTTTCAAAATAAAGTATAAAAAATAGGGCCGGGGGCATAGCGTGGAGGTAGAATGCCCCTGTGTTCAATCCCCAGTACCGCAAAAACAAAACAAAACAAAACAAAAAAAAACCTTGTCTACAGAGAATAACAAGTTCACAACTGAGAACATGTGAAGTGAAGGCAATAAATGAAGGAGGACAAATAGAAGCTTGGAAAAAAAAATACTAGACATAAGAAATTGCAAGCTTGAGTATTTCCAAAGGAGTTAAGCAGAAGGAGAAAAAAACCTTACAAGAGTTGAGCACTTAGGGAATGGATACACCTAAGTGAATCTCAGTGCCTCTTCCATCTGAAAACATGACAGCCTAATAAATCTGTGACATCAGTTAAGTCAGATGGTCACATTTCGCTTCCCAGACTACAAAAGATTTTTCTATATATTTAGGAAAATTGTAATAGCACTGAAAAGCTTGGACGAACTAGGAACACAGAGCCTAATTAAATGGAAATCATTACTTTAGGTAAGCAAGTAATTGTTTTAATATGCACAAATATTTTAGCAAAACAGACTCAGGAACATTTAAATGTCTTTTGGCCAACAAGACACATCTGTACCCTGCATCATTCACTTAGGCTATGCTTATATTTTTACTGATTATGATTTTCTAACTTATAGGAATCCCTGGATAGTGAACATTACAGGTAGAGAGTAATACTAGGGGAAGAGCTGGGAAGGGAGTCACTGTCTTTCTGCTTCTTGGGAACAGTCAATATCTAGCTATATTTCTGGTGGTGGCTGAGACCTGGCCTGTCACTTTTCTCACAAGCTTTCTTTCAGCTTGGACCGGTGAATGTGCTTTGCCAAATGAAAGACAATGAACTACAAATCCACTTAGTTTATCTTCAAACTAGGGACTCAGTATTTAAGGACTCAGTTATTTGGTTGGAGATTTTCAGCTTGGTAACACATTTTTACTTCCATCTGCTGCCAAGGGTCGTATTCATGAAAAGAGATAAAGAATTAACTTGTTATGTTATTTGGGCCAATTCCTAGAGCAGTAATGAAACTGGGTGTGCCTGTGGGTGTTTCCATTGAGAAGAGGCAGAGATCCAGCCCAGCTCTGAGTCAGTCCTGCTTCCCAGGGTAAATAGGGAATCCAGGAGTCAGTAGTGATTAAGCCAAAGGTTGAAAGACCTAATACTGAAATACTATATTCTAAGACTCAGAAATGATGAATGGAGAGGTAGAATGGAGAGAGAAAGAAAAACTTTTTTTTTCTACCACAAGCAAAGATAATGCTTTGCTTAAAACAACTCACTGGTGATTTTCATTATGTTCTCATGTTTTTCATGCATTTGATTAAGAATGACAAAGTCAGAAAGATTGGAGAAAGTTTCAAAGAATAATTTAAATAAATAAATCGTTTATTTAATGCAGCCATAGAGCCTTATTTAGTACTTTCACATAATGGTATTTTTAAAAAATTCTTATAAGAACTTTCTCATAAAGGAAATTTTATGCCGGGCGTGGTGGTGCACGCTTGTAATCCCAGTACTTTGGGAGGCGGAGACTGGAGGATCCGGGTTCGCGGCCAGCCTCAGCTCTCTCTCTCTCTCTCTCTCTCTCTCTCTCTCTCTCTACCTAGTGAGGCCCTCCGCAACTTCGTGAGACCCAGTTTCAAAATAAAGCATATAAAATAGGGCCGGGGGTGTAGCGCGGAGGTAGAACGCCCCTGGGTTCAATCCCCAGTACCGCAAAAAACAAAACAAAACAAAACAAAAAATAAAGGAAATGTCATCAATTTTTATTTTCTCAGATTTCCTGGTTATTTATTATGAATTATATATTTTTTTATGTTTCTCATCATGTACATTTTGAAAGTGTACAACACTGAAGCTAAACGTTTGTGAAGTTAATAGCTGAGGCAAAAGTACTTAGCTACTTTAGGTCAAAATAGTTCCCATAGAATACCTTTATCTGTATTAAGTTATCATTCTTACTTATTCTTATGTTGATAATATTGTGTCATAGTCTAGGGTCAGAATTGCACCTAGTAAGCTGGGTGAGGTGGCACATACCAGTACTTGGGAGGCTGAGGCCGAAGAATCCGGGTTTGCGGCCAGCCTCAGCTACTTAGTGAGGCCCTCTCCAACTCAGTGAGACCCTGTTTCAAAATAAAGAATAAAAAATCAGGCTAGGAGTGTAGCTCAGAGGTAGAATGCCCCTGGGTTCAATCGCCAGTACCGCAAAAAAAAAAAAAAAAAAAGAATTGCACCTAGTAGCATAAACACGAGATAATCACAGGGTTATACTGACACTATTTAAATTTGACAAGAACAATAAAAGATGCTTTGAAGTTGAGTGAGTTGAAAGAAAGCTCATTTAAAATGAGCCAGCCATTTCCACAAAACTAGGCTGATTATGCTATCAGAGATACAATGTTGAAATATACTTCATCCTTAGAAAAATACAGAATTACCCAGTGTGATGCTGCACGCATGGTAACTTAGTGAGGCCTTGTTTCAAATTAAAAAAAATAATAATAGGGCTAGGTGTGTAGCTTGGAGGTAGAATGTCCCTGAATTAAATCCCCAGTACTGCAAATAAATAATTAATTAATTTTAAAAATATAGAATCAGTTCAACCCAAAAAACATAAAGTAGTATCAATGTAATCCCTTAGAATTTACTAGCTATTATCTTGCTTTTTTTTTTATCTTTGACAAAAATGAAGAGTTAGAAGAGACATCATGATAATACAGAATGCCATATTTAAGGGACATAAAATGATATGAACAAAACTATTAAATACTCCAAAATAAAGTGATTTACAGTAACTGTACAGTCTCTGTGGGAATTAATTATTAGACAAAGCAGAATAAATATTTAAAGGAAATCAAGTTAAAGTATTACATTAAAAATTATGGCAACTTTCAATTAGATTATAGAGTAATTTTCTAAAGTTGCTGAGCCAGTCCTTGGGTAATATTATTAATTTATTTAAGAAGGGACAATTGTGAGAAGCACTTGCTAGAGGAAAACTTATTAAATCCTGCATTTGTTTAACCTTGACTTTGCACTAAGTCTCAATAAGTCAAAGTTACTGATAAAGAGGGAGAGCTCATATGTCATCCCTCTACTCTGTGACAGCCACAGCACTACCCTCTTTCTGTGCACCATATCTGATGCAATTCTCCCTGTGACCATGGTGGGCAGGCAGTCTTACGCTTTGGATCGGGAACGTCCCCCAAAGGCTCATGTGTTGAAGGTTTGGTTACTAGCATAGAAATATTCAGAGGTGGGGCTTTTAGGAAGTGACTGGGTCATGAGAGCTCTAACTTCATGAGTGGATTAATCCTTTGATGGATTTGATGGATTTGTAATTTGATGATATATTGTGAGATAGGTGAAACTCTAGGAGATGGGACCTGGATAGAGGAAGTAGGTCACTGAGGGCCTGTCCTTGAAGGGTGTATCATGTCCCTGGCCCCTTCCTCCCCCTCTCTCTCTGCTACCTGCTTGCCATAAAATGAACAGCTTTTCTCAACCATGTCTTTCCACCATGATGTATCGCCTCATGACAGGCTCAGATACAATGAATGTGGACTGAAACCAAAAGCCAAAATCAGTCTTTCCTCTTCTAAGCTGTTCTTGTCAGGTAGTTTGTCACAGCAATGAAAAGCTGTTTTCTTTTGTTTTGGGTACTAGGGATTGAACCTAGGGACATTCTACCTGTGAACTACCCTTTTATTTTTATTACCCTTTTATTTTTATACCCAACCCTTTTATTTTTATTTTGAGACAGGGTCTTGCTAAGTTGCTGAGGCTACTGACTTTTTAAATTTTTATTAAACTCATATATATGGCAAACCCCAGCTAACATCATACTGAATGGGAAAAAAACTGATAGTATTTCTGCAAAAATCAGGAATCAGATAAGGTTGTCCACTCTTATCTCTCTTATTCAACATAGTACTAGAGGTTTGAGCCAGGGCACCTAGACATGAGAAAGAAATAAAGGGCATACAGATAAGAAGGGAGGAAATCAAGCACTCCCTATTACAGATTATATGATTCTATATATAGAAAAACCTAAATATTCCATGAAAAGACTACTAAAACTTATAAGTGAAATTCAGTAAAGTAGCAGGAGATAGAATAAACACAAAAAAAGTAGCTTTTACATATACCAATAACAAATTTCCTGAGGACAATATCATAAAAGGAATCCCATTCACAATAGCTACAAAAACTAACAAAGCAAAAACTAGGAATAAACTGAGAAAGTAAAAGACTTCTATAATGAAAACTACAAAATAATGATGGGAAAAAATAAAGATACAAAAAGATGGAAAGACTTCCTATGTTCATAGATTGAAATAATTAATATTTTTAATGCAATCTTCAGGTTCAGTGTACTCTCCATCAAAATGCCAATGATAGTTTTCAGAGAACTAGATAGAACTTTCCTAAAATTCATATGGAAGAGCAAAAAACTCTGACTAGCCAAAGTAATCATAAGCAAAAAGAACAAAGTAACACAATATCTGATTTCTTGACATACTGTAGAACCATTAACAAAAACAGAATGGCATTGGCCTAAAAGCAGATACATAGACCAGTGGAACAGAAGAGAGATTTCCAAAATAAATTCAACCTCTACTCCCAGATGATATTTTTTTAGTAAAATCACCAAAAACATACACTGTAGAAAGGACAGCTTCTTCAGTAAATGATACTGGGAAAAATGGATATCCAATGTAGAAGACTGAAACTTGATCCCTATCTCTCACTCTGTACAAAAACCAACTTAAGATGGATCAAAGTCCTAAATGCAAGCCCTAAAACTCTGAAACTTCTAGAGAAAAACACAGGGGAAACACTTTAAGAAATTGTTACATGCAATGGTTTTCTGTATTGGATTCCGAAAGCACAAAAACCAAAGGAAAAAATAGAAAAGTGGGATTACAGCAAATTAAAATGCTCCTGCACAGCAAAGGATACAATCAACAAGTGAACAGAATATCTTTAGAATGGTAGAAAATATTTGATAACTATTAATCTGACAGAGAGTTAACATCCAGAATATATAAGGAACTCAAAACACTTAACAAAAACCAAGTAATCCAATTAAAAATGGAAAAATAATCTGAATAGATGCTTCTCACAAGAAGAAAGACAAATGGCCACTAAATATATTTCTAAATGTTCACTGTCATTAGCTATCAGAGAATTGCAAGTCAAAACTACAATGAGATATTATCTCACTTCAGAACGGCTATTATCAACACAACAACAACAAAACAACGAATGCTGGCAAGATTTGGAGAAAAAGATACTCTTATACATTGTTGGTGGGAATGTAAATTAGTACAGCCATTATGGAGAACAGTACAGATGTTCCTCAAAAAAATAAAAATACCATATGATCCAGCCTTCCTACTTCCGGATACATATCCAAGGAAATAAAATCAGCACACAAAGAAGACAACTAAATGTCCATGTTTCTTGTGGTACTATTCACAATAGCTAAGATATGAAAGAAGCCTAAGCGCCCATCAACAGATTTTTAAAAATTGTGGTATATGTGTTATTTGGCCATAAAAAATTGAAATCCTGTAATTGCAGCAAAATGGATAGAACTGGAGGACATTATGTTAAGTGAAATAAGCCAGGTATAGAGAGACAAGTACCACATGCCCTCTCTCATATGTGAAGGGTTAAAAAAAACTGAGTTGGAAGTAGAATAGTGATTACTAGAGGTTGAAAATGTAAGGAGGCAATGGTGAAGAAAGGGAGACTGGTGCCCATAATATGCATGTATGGAAATATTACACCAAAGTCCATTAATACGGACAATTAAAACAAGTTAATTAAAAACTTCATGCGCGATGGGAGAGTCAAACTAGAAAATGATCCATTAATCATTACACAATAAAAACTAAATCGTTTTTTATTTTAGCAGTCGATTGTAAGTAATGTTTAGGTTTAGCACTTACAGTTAAATATTCTTTTTACCTATTTAAATAACATAAATGTAGTTTTTTGAGAAAGAACTTGCAACTAAGAACGTTGTCGTTGAAATAACCATAATTAATATATAAATCTACTATAAAAGGACTGATACAAGATGTATCCCTTTGTCAATAAAGAACTTTCTAGCAATCCCAGCTGGATTTGGTAGACCTTTATTTTATTTTCCATAGAAGAAAAGATTATCTCTTTCCTCTAATTTGGTTAACTTCATTTTATCTTTTTCTCTTCTAGTTGAAAAGGCAAAATGTCTTCAATTTGTTTTTGTTTGATTATAAAAGTGGTATGTGCTTATTTAAGAAAATAATTCACCATTCTAAAGTAACAACAATAAACATTTGTTGCATGATTTTCCAGAAACTTTCTCTAATGTTTAAGTTTTCTACAAATGACAACAACAAAATAACAAAAAACATGGAGACCAGTATGTCCAGTTTTGTAATCTTTCTTTACCTGACAATATAAACTCAATACTTTTACAGGATCATATATAGAAAAATGCCATTTACTTAAATAATTTCCTGGTACTCTATTATATAGATGAATCCTCTTTATAAAACTGAATCCATTACAAATATTTTTTAGTTTTCTTTTCACAATTGTAAATAATATGTCAATAAGCTATATATATATATATTTTTTTTGCGGTACCGGGGATTGAACGCGGGGGCATTCTACCTCCGTGCTACACCCCCAGCCCTATTTTTTTTTATACTTTATTTTGAAACCGGGTCTCACAAAGTTGTGGAGGGCCTCACTAAGGAGAGAGAGAGACAGACTGGGAAAGAGAGAGAGAGCTGAGGCTGGCCGCGAACCCGGATCCTCCAGTCTCCGCCTCCCAAAGTACTGGGATTACAAGCATGCGCCACCATGCCCGGCCTCAATGAGCTATATTTTATATCTTTGTTTTTATATCAGATACAGAGCTATAATAGGTTCCAGTAAGTATAACTTGGGTAAATGGTGTTTGTATTGGTCAGGGTTCACTAGAGTAACAGAACTCACAGAACATATATATGGGAAAAGGGAATTTATTAAATCAACTTACAATCCACAGCAGTGTAATCCCAAATTGCCCACTGCATGTGGAGAGCTGGAGGAACCAGCAGCTGGTCGAGCGGTCTAAGAGCTGGCGTTTCAGAATCAGAGCTACTGCTAATTCAGTCCCAGTCCAAGATGGAAAGACCAGGAAACTCTCCAAAGACATGATGCTGAAGGTCCAGTGCGAAGAGTTGAAGGCCGATATCTCAGACGAGAGCAGACACACTTTCTTCAGGAAGAACCACACAGACTTCAAATGGCTTTCTCCTCTTATCCAGGTCCTGAACCGCTCAGAACCATGCTGCCTACATTCAAGGCAGGAGTTCCCCTTCGAACATTACATTGAAGGTTTCTATAAATTCTGAAACCAGGTTGCCTGGGTTCAAATCTCAGCTTTGCCAATAACTAGCTGAGGATAATACTTAAATCCACCTTATTGGGTTGCTGTGAGACGGCAGGAGTTCATAAATGTAATATAGAACCTTGAAGCACAGTGTTATAAAAGTATTTGCCACCGTTATTGCATTCCAAAAATATTTTATCGAGCTGTAATTATAATCGAAGATATAATTTATAATGGAACATAGTAGTGTATAGATACACATGTATATACACACATCTATACACATGTGAAACATGTTCACAACAATGAACATTCTCACCCTGAAAAAGCAAAATAATAATCATCTTATCATTGTTGTTTAAATTTGTACTTTTTTGTTTACCACTTAATTAAATATTTTAATGTTTATTGGCCTTAGGTATTTCTTTATGAAATGTACTCTTTTTTACCCATTTTATAATGTCTGTCTGTTTAGAATTTCTATGAGTGTTTTATAGATATGAAGGAAACTGATCTCATCATCTTGTATAACATTGAAAAATTCTGTTCATAATCATTTACCTTTGAAAGGTGAAGAAAGGACAGCATTCAATGGCTATTAATCACATTATATAAAATCCCTTGTTGAAATGACCTGGGATAAGCCTGGCAGGGTGGTACACACTTGTAACCCCAGTACTTGGGAGGCTGAGACAGGAGGATCGCAGGTTCAAGGTAACCTCAGCAAGTAGTAAGGCTTCATCAACTAGCAATAACCAGTTCCAAAATAAAAATAAATAGGGCTGGGGGTGTAGCTCAGAGGTAGAATGCCCCTGAGTTTAATCCCCAGTATCACAACTGTTAGAAATAACTTTTCACAGTGTCTAAAGAAACGGCACGTGTTCGAAAATGGCTTGGCAAGGCGATTTTACTTTTTTGCAAAAAAGGATGCCCCCAGATGTGTGAGAGAGCACTCCTCACAAAGAACCCAGTGGGTCTTATATCTCTAAAGCAAGGCTCCTCCTGCGCTGAACTTCTATTGGAGTTCCAGCTTCCCATTCTTCCCGGTCAGCTACAGGGGAAGATGGGGAACACCTGTAATCTCTTAAGAGATGTTAATTTGGGGAAGGAATGTAAGTCCCTACCAGGCTACAAAATGGTTTACTTGAAACTACCTCCTTTGACAAAAGAGATACAATTATATTCTCACACAACAACAACAAAAAAGACATGGGATAGAATTTTATTAAAATATTTTCCTAAAATCTGACACACATGAGTAGATATGGGGAAAACTGTGTATACACATTGCATTCATCATGCATAAAAGTGCTGTTTTAAGTTAAGTAATCTGAGAGTTGCATGTAAAAGTATTTTAGACATTAGATCTCTTCTTAACTTTTCACAATTATGAAATTACTCCAGCCTGCCCGGGAATATTGGTGCAAACCCAAATTTTCAACTTAATGTGAATCCTGACAAAATATTTAGGAAATACAAGCCAATGAATCTGGAAAACAATCTGGCAGCATTTGTGACATGTGGGATGTGCATTCCCATGGCTTGACAACACTCTCCTGGCAGCCTCTTCCTCAGGCAAATCATGGTACTGCCATCTCCTAACAGCGTCCCTGGGCAGGTTACCTCACCTTCCTGTGACTTAGTTTGTTCGTCGGTAGCACCAAGCATTATGGGAGGGATATCATATGAATCATTATACATGCCAAGTACCTAAATGTTCTTTTTGTGTATTAGTAATACATGAAAAGCGATGAAGATATAATTTATAATGGAAAAATGCCAGGTAAAAATAGGATATTGCTAAGGTATATACTTCTCATTCCAGTGGTTTATCTGGACCTCTTATATTATTTTTTTGTCGTACTAGGGATTGAACCCAGGGGCATTCTACCTCCGAGCTACACCCCCAGCCCTATTTTTTGTTCTTTATTTTGAAACAGGGTCTCACTAAGTTGCGGAGGACCTCATTAAGTAGCTGAGGCTGGCCGCGATCCCGGATCCTCCTGTCTCAGCCTCCCAAGTACTGGGATGACAAGCGTGCGCCACCACACCCGGCTTATATTATTTTTGATGGTGCCAAGATTCTGACTCTGACCACAATAAAACATTCCCAAGGAGATATTGTCATATAAGAGAGGTATATATTTTCTACATGATCTGATTTTTAAAAGCATTATTATAAAAGGTGTCTCTTCTCAAACTGTGTTCTTTATACCAGACATATAATTCAAGAATTGTGACATATTTGTCTTTTTAAAATCAGAACAGTGACAACAGGATTCTCCTATAAACATTCTGGGGAGATGAGAAGAAGAGCAGAAAGGCACATTTATGGACAACTATAATATTTGCAAATATTGAATACTTTTTTCTCAACCTAAATCTGACATCTACCATTTAAGCTATACCATGTAGTTTATTATGTAAGGAAAAGAGAGCATATTCTTCCTAGAACAGATATTCAAAGCTGACTTTCCTGTGTTCATAATAAACTACTATTCTCAAAATTTAAGGTTCATGGAAAGAGAAAAATGTATCAGTTTATTCTCAAAATGATCATATCAGAATCAGCCACAATGGTGTGGGATTTCATTCCTACAATGTGTGGTATCTTTGAGTGGATTAATGTCTGTGACAGAATCCATAGAATTCCCAATAGGATAAAAATCCTATTGTTATCCTAATTTTTCAAATAAAGGAACCATAGATGAAATAAGTTATTAAGTATCTGAACCCAAATCCTACAGCTCCTAGGTGGCACCTAGGATTTGAATCCAGGTTCTCAGCCTCATTCTTCCAACTTGGTCTTCATTTTTAGTCCTCATCATTTCAGGTCAGTTTACCATATTCATTATTTCCTACCAAAACTCTGGCAAAATCAAACAGAAGGCAGCAAATGGTAAGTCAGGAGAATGGAGAATGGGCACTGCTGGGGAGGGCAGTCCCAGGTGGAAAGCCATGAAGGTAGGCTGTGGTTGCCTGGAACTGACTATGAGCAGTGACTAGGATAATTACATGGACCCTGCACTGGGTTTTTCCTAAGGGCTTTACACTTATGAAATCATTTAAGCCCTATGTCAACTGTAAGAGATAGGCATTCTTACTAGCCCCACCTTTCAGATGGTTGAGACTCAGTCAGCTGGTGTAAAGCCATGGTTCTAAGTCTTTCAGAATGTCGGCTTATGTTGTTGGAGTCTCTGAACAAAATAGAGCAGACATTGCAGAGAGGCCAAGGTTCTCTAGAGAATGAGGATGCGCTGAAGCTAGCGTTATCTACGTCACAATTTGTTAACACATCCCAGAAAAATAAAGGTCTGCCTGTTTTAGAAAAAGACACAAAAGCCGGGTGTGGTGGTGTATGCCTATAATCCCAGTACTTGGGAGGCTGAGACAGGAGGGTTTCAGGTTCAAGGCCAGCCTCAGCAACTTAGCAAGGCCCTCAGCAACTTAGCAAGACCAAAAACAAAAAAAAATGGGGGAGTTGGGGGTATATCTTGGAAGTAGAATGTCCCTGGGATCAACCCTTAGTACCACAAGAAAAAAGATACAGGAATTAAGAGCTCAAGGATTTTCCTCAGCTATCTCACTTAATAAAAAGCAAAGTTTTGAGCAATTGAATACAGAAACTATCATTTTTACTAACCTCTAAAGTAAATTTTATTAAAGTAAAATTTCAGGAGAATGACCGGTTTACTTAAGTCATGGATTGTCAGATTCCTCAAATATCCACAGCACACTTTTCAGGGAACTAGGGTCTTTGGTTAGTAGCATTTTGTAAAAGATGATTGATTCTCATATTATACTTAATTATAATGAATTCTGAAACAATGATAAGAATTTAAGAAAAGCCCTGGGTGTTCATCAAACTCATTAAAAGAAGACGATGGGAAGCATGAACTACAAAAAGAGAAGCAGCGATAAACACGAAAGAAAAATGAGGGAGAAAATAAAACGAGAAGAAAGTGCGTTGGAGGGTTTCTAGAGTGTTTACTTTAACTCTTGGAATTAGGATTTTGAAATGAAGTTTAAATATCATTCGATTAAAATGTAATTGGCTCATCTAAAGCTAAGCCAGGCATCCCAATTGTGAATTTGTGAATAGAATCATAATAGCATTACTATTTGACCTAGGTATGAAATATCCTCCCAGAAATCAGGAAAAAATTATTCAACATGTCTCCTTAAAAGCAAAATAGAAAAGAGTGCCAAAAATCAATAAATATGTCTGAGATACAAACATTAATCTGATCTCATTTTGCTGGTTTTTTTTTCCTTCTGTCTAGAAAAAGGTCACATTCAAAATAAAAGAGCAAGTGAAATAAACTTAAGGAAAAATCACATTTAATAGCTGACTCTTGAAGTAAGTGTTCTCATCACATTATTCTCAATAATATGCTATTGTTAAGAAAAATGAGCCTTCCAATTTCTCTATGACTGTAGTGCTTTCAAAACACATTCACATGCATTATACCTTGGGTCTTCTTTCACATCTACTTGAGGGACAAGTACTATTACCACTGTTGTACAGATGAAGGTATCCTTCAACAGATGTATAGATTAAAAATGCATTATATAGACATACAATGGAGTCTTATTCAGCCATAAAGAAGAATGAAATTATGTAATTTGCAGGAAAATGTATGGAACTTGAGAGCATTATGTTAAGGAAAATAAACTAAATGCAGAAAGTCAAGGGTGGTATGATTTTTCTCATGTGTGAAAGCTAGAAAGAAAAAAGATAAAAATTAAAGGGGTTATCTCATGAAAAACAGAAGAAAAACCAGCAGAATAGGGAAAGGGGAATGAAATTGACCAAATTACGTTATGTGCATGTATGAATATGTCAAAATGAATCCTATTATTATGTATAATTATAATGCAGCAATAAAAATAAAGCGATAGTTAAAAGAATAAACTGACTCTTGGAACTTTAAGTGAATTGTCCAAAGTCACAGGCTAGTATTTGCACCTGGTAAACTAATTTAAAATTAATACTTTTCCCCCACATTTAAGCTATTTAGCTCTTGCCCCCTTAGTTTTGAAAGGCTTGACAGCCAGAATTATTGCCTTTGCCTTTCTTAAATATCTTGTCAGAGTTGAGACCAAATTAGCTATATTTTCAGTTGTACCTTACAATGTCCAGGTTTCCTCTCCTTTCATGAAGCCCATTTTTTCCATAAAGAGAACTGGACAATTAGAGACTCCCCACCCCCATAACATGTTTTCAAAAACATTCTTTCTCAGAAGCTCTTGACCAGAAATATCTAGATCTCTTTCTGATATCAGTTCTCTAGAAAAACAAAGTCCACTCATAGGATCGAAAGTTTCAGCCAGAAAAAATAAGCTGGACCACAGGGCTTGGTTTAGAAACAAGTCACCTACAATTTTCCGACCAGCTATCTATGAATTCAGTTAAGTCAGGAAGTAAATTAGGGTCATAGTTTTCTGTTCAATAAAATATTTATGTTCTGGCCTGTGAGAATCTTGATCCTTTAAAAAATCTTATGTTTAGCTGGGTGTGGTGGCGCACACTTGTAATCCCAGTACTTGGGAGGCTGAGACAGGAGGATCGCAGGTTCGGGGCCAGCCTCAGCTATTTAGTGAGGCCCTCCGCAACTTAGTGAGACCCTGTTTCAAAATAAAGAATAAAAAAAATCTTATGTTTAATAAAATAGGCATTTTTCTAATTGAACCTGCCCTCTAAGAGCCTGTGTTAAGGTAGAAGTCTGTCTAATTTTATTCTCTGTTGTAACTGTGATCTCTAAAACAGTATCTGGCACACGGTGAATGAAGTTTATTTGCAAAAGTTTAGGAGAGAAATTAGTTTCCCATATTCTCCGAAATAACAAAAATATGTAGGCAAGAGTTGGGTCATCAGTATAGTTTATAAAATCTATTCCTCTTATTCTTCAACTTTACTTATTTGGCATATTTCCTGCTGTCTGCACACTCGATGGAGGCCAACTGGGAAGAAAGGGTGAAACACAGTGAAACAGTGTGAGGTAGAGACAGGTAAGAAAGATGGAATCTTGTATTTTCTATCCTCTTTCATCTTTTACTTAATTCCTATCTATGTCCTTTCCAACCTCCAAATTTAACTGCCCTCCATTAATCTGATACACACTATCACGACACCTCATGTACTACACACGTACTGCATTATATTCTACTAGTTGGATCCCTTACAGGCAAGTATCTCTAGAACAAGGGCTGATAAAATTATCAGCAATCTTGAGAAAGTCACAAGGAAATGGTGTAAATATCAAATTGTTATATACAATTAGAAAATGAAAAATAATTTGCATTAAAATGTCCAATCACAACAAAATAGGTTTAAAATCAGCATTCCTTGCTAGACAGTAGTGATTCTAGTGCAATTATATTGCCAAATATTGCCAAAGGAAAGTGAATTCATATTTCTCCGAAAATTCTGTTCTCATTTGTATGTTAATGGTTGCTCTCTGATAAACTTTTAAGTCTCCATAGGTCTTGTCCTACTAATAAATTGGAGATACGCACTTTTCAAATGTAATAGCTATCTGGATTACTTTGATTTCTAAATGCATTATAGAAATTTGAGAGACAAATTACTTAGTAACATTAAAATATGAGTTTTATGATTTTTTGTAAACATTATTTAAAATTTGTTATTCAGAAAAATAATCAACTAGAATTTTTTTTTTTTTTTTGCGGTACTGGGGATTGAATGCAGGGGCCTTCTACCTCTGCGTTATACCCCCAGCCCTATTTTTTTTATACTTTATTTTGAAACCGGGTCTCACGAAGTTGCAGAGGGCCTCACTAAGTAGAGAGAGAGAGAAGAGAGAGAGAGAGAGAGAGCTGAGGCTGGCTGTGAACCCGGATCCTCCGGTCTCTGCCTCCCAAAGTACTGGGATTACAAGGTGAGCCACCACGCTCGGCTCAACTAGAATTGTTAAATAGTATAGTCTTTTTATCTCTTGCATCATAAAATCTCCCAAATTTAACTTTCCTATGAATAGGACATACATGAATAGGAATTGGCTATACAGCTTGACTTCAGAGAGTAATCTAGTCACCCTGTGTGATTAGATACATTGATAATAGAGAGGCTTTTGAAGTTAAAGTCTTATCTTCCTTTTTCTCAAGTAGATTTTTTTAAGTATTCATTAATCAAGGACATACCCTTTCTCTGTATTGCCATTAAATAACACTTAATCTTCTATAATTGATAATAAAAATCAAAATATCAATATCACTATTATTCACTTGCAAATACATTCTTTTTGCCTTGCATGCTAACTCTAGCACACACTTTTTCTCTCTCCTGTGGGGTTTTGCATTTTTTCACATATTCTATCTCTGCACAATCATACCCATTATTTTTTTAGAAGGAGTTATTGTTTCCGATATTTAGTAGAATAATTTAGAAATTAATCATGTATTTTCTCTATTTCACTTTAAAATTATGTTTTTAATCAGCCTTTCTAACATTCCTAAATAAATCACATCTTGGCAATTTCAAAATTCTGCATGCCACCTAGTTCTCCCTTCACATCCCATGAATTGATTAATTAACAGGAAATACCTGAGATTATTTACAATAAAATACACTAACATATAAGAATGTGAACCTAAATTTCTCTGGTTCATGGTAAAGTGAAGGTTTAAATATTGTTCCCTACAGAATTCTTTATATGTAAATTTTCCTTGAGTCACATCTAGATTAGTTAGTTTCTGAAGAATCCCAAATAACTTTTCTTTTTTTTTTTTTACGGTATTGGGGATTGAACCCAGGGGCATTCTACCTCCGAGCTACACCCCCAGCCCTATTTTTTATTCTTTATTTTGAAACGGGGTCTCACTAAGTTGCGGAGGGCCTCACTAACTAGCTGAGGCTGACCGTGAACCCGGATACTCTGGTCTCTGCCTCCCAAGTACTGGGATTACAAGCGTGCGACACCATGCCCGGCCAAATAACTTTTCATTTGAAAGTTTCACTCATGAGTAACCCACAGTGTGTACTTTGAGGATAAGTTAAATGAATTCCTGTGGTCTTCTACCAGGTCTGAACCTATTAATGTTAAAAGAGCATGTGTCCCTAAAAGAGTCCAACCTAATTTGAAGGTCATAACATTATTGAATTTTGAGTTCTCTAGAGAAGAGTTAGCAAGCTATGGCCTAAAGCCAAAATTTAACCTGCCATCTGTTTTGTAAATAAAGTTCATTGGAATAAAGCCAAACCCACTTATATACCTTCAGTAGTTGATTTCACACACTATACCTTGAGCTTCAGACAACAGATTTCCTAGATCTCAAGACCTAAAATATTTACTGTTTATAAGTCCTTTAAAGAAATGCTGTGCTGGGCGTGGTGGCCCATGCTTGTAATCCCAGTACTTGGGAGGCTGAGACAGGAGGATCTTAGGTTTGAGGACAGCCTCAGCAAGTAGAGAGACTCTCACCAACCTAGGGAGAACCTGTTTAAAAATAAAAATAAAAAGGGCCGGAGGTGTAGCTCGGAGGTAGAAAGCCCCTGGGTTCAATCTCAATCCCCAGTAACACGCACACACACACACACACACACAAAGATATGCTATGGTTCTATGGAACATGTATAAATACTATCAGGACTATCAGCATACCTTATCATTTCTATCAGAAGACTATTTTTATGATCAAATCTTTATGTAAGTCAATGATACTTTACAAATGAATTTGGGATTTTTATGTCGGCCCCACAGCTCAGAAAAATAAAGTGTGTATTAAAAAATGATGAAAATGTTTTAAGGCAGGAGGCAATAGTGTTTCTTGAAATAAAATCAATCCAGTGTCCACAAAACAGCAGAAAGTAGAATTTCAAATGTTCACCTGATGTAGAATAGTACAATGAAGAAAATTGGAGTGCATTTGTGCTTGAGTCTAATTAAAGAAATTATAAAAATGAGAAAGCTAGCTGTATAAATAAGAGTCTTCACTTCTTTACTGAATAATTTCCAAATGCTTATGGAGTGAAATTCAATAGGAGTACCTTTAAATTTGTAACATAGAAATCATGATAAAGAACTATAAAATATTTTAGTGAATTAATGATTTAATCTTAAATGTTTCTACAATTAGGTTATCAGTATGCTAATGTGAATTTGTGAAAACTCTGAATTATATTTTTAATGGAATTTAATTATTTTTAAACATATCCTAGGAATGGAGTGAGGCCTTATTACTACTGGTAACTGAAGTGTTTAGGGAAGTTATAATACACCACCTACCATGTACTAGATATCGGTGCTATGCTAAATGCTTTAAGATATGTTTTTCTTACTTATTCCAGAAAAGGAAATTTATCATAAGGTCATATTTTCTCTTGAAAACACACTGTATATGTTAAAAAAAATGTAATTTTCACCACTTCACCTGAAACAATGTTCCTAACCAAAGACCACCGCTCAGAACAAATTGATTTATATGCCATATTTGTCTGAACTAGAAATGTTTAGCTTTGCAAATGTACACTAGCAAGAGAGATGAAGAGATAAAATCTTGTACAACTCTTGAGTCTGTTTTATTGCTGCTATTTCCACGTTTTCAATTTTTTTTTTTTGCAGTACTGAGGATTGAACCCAGGGGCATTCTACCTCTGAGCTACACCCCCAGCACTATTTTTTATTGTTTATTTTGAAACACGGTATCGCTAGGTTGCGGAGGGCCTCACTAACTAGCTGAGGCTGGCCACAAGTCCAGATCCTCGGGGTCTCAGCCTTCCAAGTACTGGGATGACAAGCATGCACCACCACACCCAGCTTACTTTCAATTTTTTTTATAGCATGAAGACATGCCCTTGTTCAATTAAAAACTTTTTCCATATATAAAAACTATTTAGGTATCTTGGATATGATAAAATATCTAAGGTTTTTCCCATTAGAATTGATGAAAATATTTCTTCATTTAACATTTTTCTTTTTTATTTAACTATAAATATTTGTTGGCCCCAAAATTCAATTTTTATTAGCGCATAATAATCATACATTGTGATGAAGTTCAGAGTGATAGAGGCATACATGCTCACAGCACTCTGTGAGACCTCTCCCAGTTCCCACCCCACTCCCTCCTCCTCCCCATCTCTGATTACTGATAAATTTGTGTATATATATATATCACCTATCCAAAGAATTGTCAGGAACAAATTAAAATTATAAAACAGAGATAGGTGCATTTGTATAGAAGTCTCATTTGGAAAGAAATGCAGAAAAGGTACCCACATCATTCCTAAATATTATTGCTGTGGTGTGGTTTTGCTCTGTAACTCTCAAGTAATTGTTTAGACGAGCTTTAATTTGGAATTTGAATACAATTGTAATTCAAAAAATACACTTTCACATTACATAGAGTGCTTTGGTTCCTACTGCATTTCCTACTCACTACTCTATAGATTGCATTTATATTCTGTAAATTCCTGTATGCCTGAAAACACTTCACCTGCCTGGATTACCAAGGAAAACACACATGGGTCTACAGGCATGGCAGTAGGAGGTTTTTGGTAGGGGAGTGTCCCAAAATAGTTGGCCAATAACCATTAACTGGCTACTGTGCACTATAAAGTGAAAGTTAAAGGGACTAATAATGCCCCACTTTATCATTAAAATGTATTAACTTATACATATAAAGCTTAAAATCAATTATAATAGCATCTCAGATTTTGTAAATCTAACTCGAAGCAATTAATCCACTATTCTTTGTTGGTTGGATCATAATCTCTTTAAGAACTTTTTGGAGTTTACTACTTACCAAAGTACTTCAGTTTCTATTAAAAAAAACAACTTTGCTCTTCCTGCCTAATTCTATATATAATATATATATGTTTTTTGGGTATTGGGAAGTATTCTTTCTGCTCTTTAAAAATCTGCATTGAATTTGAATTTCCCCATTCCAACTGTCTTTGTGAAAATAAAAATGAATTGGATAAGTGAAAATCTTTAAAATGTAAAGGGTAACTGAGTTTATGCCATGAATATGGATGGTTTTGAGAATTTTTTTTTTTTTTTGGTACTGGGGATTAAACCTAGGGGCATTCTACCACCAAGCTATACACCCAGCCCTATTTTTTATTCTTTATTTTGAAACAGGGTCTCACTAAGTTGCGAAGGGCCTCAATAAATAGCTGAGGCTGGCTAGAAACCTGCAATCCTCCTGTCTCAACCTTCCAAGTACTAGGATTACAAGCGTTTGCCACCACGCCTGGCTTGTTTTGAGAATTTAATGCCAACCTAGACAGCTTTTCTTATTGATTGTATGTTAATTATAAATTACTTAGAAGACTGAAAAATACTTTTTCCCTATTATACATTTTGGGTAATGTAGAATATTCTAATGCAATATTAATCAATCAACATTTCAGAGTAAGTCTTTGTACTAGTTCCCTGTCACGGTCATAAAAATTATCATTTAAGTTGTGCTTTGGAATATCATCAATTATAATTCTATAATTACATGGAGGGAAGATGGTAATGACCATGTTAGTAGTGGATCAGTATTTAGAAACTGGACTTGGGAGCAAAATGATTAAAGAATAAAAACCAGATTGATACCTACTGAGCAATACATTATTTTGGTCTAAGTATTTTAGCACCCATATTTTTTTTCTTATCCTTAAAGTTTTAAGTACCCATTACATTGCTTGATATCTAGTATACATTAATAAAATTCTTTTCATCTTCTTTAAAATGTAAAGTAAAAGTGTTGAAGTCTGAGATTCCTTCAGTAGACTACATTTCAGAAAAGAGAAATAAAAATAAGCTAAGTCGGCAACTCTTTGGTTTGGCAATGCCAATGCTTCTGGAACTTTGATATGAAGACAGATATTTGACACATCAAAAAATTTAGGTTAGAAATGAAACACCAACTAGCTAGATTATAATTGGGCAATAAAAGTAAATTAATACTTAATGATAGATCAGAGCTCCTACCAAGGTAGCCATACATGTGAACATACACATGGACTTAACCATGTAAAGGTTTTTTGTTTTATTTTTTCACAGTACTGGAGATTAAATCCAAGGTCCCATGAATGCTAGGCAAGTGTTCTACCAGTGAGTTACATTCCCCGCTCTACCACATAAAGATTTTAAAGAAATTTTTTGAAAAAGCCTTAAAAAATATCTGTAATCTATTATTCCTGCTGCACATGATTTGTGGCGGTGAGTAACTATCATTTCCTTCCCTTCTTCTCCCAATTCCTATGGAAAAACAAATTACTTGCTATATAAAATGCAGGTTATCAGCAATATTGCTAATTGATGGTGTAGCTGCCAAATTCCAAGTTGTAGTCTAACAAAGAATATGATCTAATGTTACTCAATAACGTTTCATCAATCACTAGCCAGAAAATAACTAACAGTATTTTCTTTGGATTAGTAATGCAACTTAATAGTGGTGGTTAACATAATAAAAGACCAGTAACCAGATTACAACGTCTTAGTTAGTAATTTTTTTTTTTACTAAAAAAGGTTATGTATCAAATGATGTTCAAGTTGAATCCAAAGAATAGGGCAAATTCCACCAATTTGATAAATGCTTTCAATGAGTATTTAATGAGTACCTTGCCTTGCCCAGTGAAGGTCACCCTAGAGGATATAATCGTAGAGGATAAAAATTTCTTGATTCCCATGAATTTACAATATGATTGGGTAGAGAAAATTAGCAGACTTAAAACACAAAGCAAAAGCTCAGTGGCTAAAAATAAAACACTGTAGGAGATTTGAGGAAAAGGAGAACTAAGTGAATTGTCATTGTCAGAAATAACATTGCATAGAAAGTAAACTTGAAGAGGACCGTGAATGGAAGGAATTTCAGTGGTCACTCTCATCCCTACATGCTGGCTTCATACACATTTAACTGAATTGGCACATAAAACGGCAACTGTTATGATAATTCAATAAAGATAAGAAGTACTAGGATTAAGTTAATAAGAAAAGTTAATATCAGGTCAATTATTCTCTTCCCTTACTGAAACTAAATGATTGAGAGTCAACTGTAATTTGAGTAATTGTAATGGAGAGTAACTGTAATTGTAACTGTAATTGAGAGTCAACTGTAACTAATTAATACTAAGAGAATATGAACCTTGTCAACAAATAGACATATAAAGGAAAAGTCACACTACGTAAACAAAAGGTTAGTACCAAGCAGTAGCTTCAAAGCCAAATTGATGGTTAGATGTGAAATGGAAATTTAGTTGTCATAGGAGGCACACAGCTCATTATAGTACACAATCAAGAAAATTAGTACTAATTAATACTACTGCACACAGCATATCCTACCAACTGTTTAGGACACAAAAATATAAAGCAATGAAAAACGACACAGGTTGTCTTGCATTTGGCAGTCATTAGCATTCAAATGGCAATTGAAAGTATGAACATGCACACGTGTGAGCAACTTGGACTTAGGGTCAGAAGCAGAGAACCAAGGATGGCGTCATGAGCGACAAAAGAAATTATTCATTTTATTCCCTGAGTCACTAACAAGTGCATAACAACATCAAAGCCCCTTAAGTGAGAAAGGAAGTAATTTTGAAGTGATGTGTGCATGTATTAATGTATCACTTTGAATCTTACGATGATGCATATTTATAATACACTAATAAAAGTATAAAAAAGTAATTTGGGATTGGTAAGCATTAAGTCATTAATACCATTGGAGGAGATGGAACAAAGACCAGAATGGGTGGATATGTCAGACAGAAAGAAGCAGAAATCCTTGGACAAGTTGGATAGTTTAAAAAGAGAGGAAGAGAGATATCTGCATGTTATATATCACATTGTGGAAATGCTCAGCAATCTTATTATTTGGCAAACAAAAATGAAAAGTGAGAGCCTGAAAGTGATTAACTAAAAGGTGGAGGGGTGGTGAAGAAAGAAAGGAGATTTGGAGAGAACAAGAAAGAGCCTTGCTAAAAAAACAGACCAGTATACCACTCCTCGGTATCTTTCCAAAGTAACTGAAGTCAGAATATTATAGCGACACATGCATATCTGTTTATAGAAGCACAAGAGCCAAATTATGGAACCAGCCTGGGTGCCATTAACAGATGAATGGATAAGGAAACTGTGGTATATTCACACAATGGGATTTTACTCAGCCACAGAGAAGAACAAAATTATATCATTTGCAGGAAAATGGATAGAACTAGAGAATATTCTACTGAGTGCGCTTAGCTAGTCTCAGAAAGTGAAGAGTTGAATGTTTTCTCTCATATGTGGAAGTTTGAGAGAAATTGGGAAACAAAAGAGATTTTAGATCCATGAGGTGAAATTCCAGTAATTTAGTGGAAAGGTATTAAGATGGGGAGGATTCAATGAAGGAACAGTTGAAATAATGCTATGTACATATACGAAATTATCAACACCAATCTCAATAACATGTACGGGGAAGGGGGGACAGGGTGGGATCTACAGAGAAACACACTAAGTGCTGTGTGCATGTGTGCTGCCCCCACTCTAAACCTCATTATGATGTAGAATTACGATGAACTAATGAAAATACATTAAAAAATTAAAGAGGAAAAAATAAAAGACCAAAAGCTAGGTGCAGTGGTGTATGCCGATAATCCCAGTACTTAGAAGGCTGACACAGCAGGAGGAGGATCGAAGGCTCAATACGAACCTCAGAAACTTAGTAAGACCCTGTTTCAATTCAAAAATAAAAGGGCTTCCTAGCCCTTTTATTAGCTCTGAGATAAAATGCTCCTGGGTTCAATCTTCAGTACCCATAACAAACACAAAAAACAAAACAAAAAAAACCCCAAAAATTAATAAGAACAGAAATTAAAATGTCAACACAAGTGTTTTTTAAAACAATCTAGTGAAAATTTTTGGGGAAGAACAAAAACAGGAAAGAGATGAAAAACTGGTTAGAAAGGTGATGACAGTCAAATATTATATCCAAGAATTTCCACTTATTAATTCCAAGAATTAATAAATGTTTTAAAATATGGATAAAAGAAATATGATTAAATATTATAAAATTAGTGTTTTATTTAAAAATTAAAATATATTAATTAAAATAATTCCAGAAAGAAAAATAAGAAGAGAGACTTAGAAATAATTCAAGAAAATTTCCTTGAATGGATAAATGGGAGTCCCCAGCCTGAAAGTGATAACTAAATTTCCATGAATTAAATGAAAAACATCACCACCAAGCACAGCACTAGAAATTTCAGAAAATAATAGGAAAACTAATATAGCTGCACAATTCACAGTTGCCAAACTTTGGAACCAGCCAAGGTGTCCATCAACAGACGAATGGATCACAAAACTATGGGATATGTACACAATGGAATTTTACGCAGCCACAAAGAAGAACAAAATTACATCATTTGCAGGGAAATGGAGGGCACTGGAGAACATTATGCTAAGTGAGACTAGTCAGTCACAAAGAGTGAAAAGTCGGATGTTCTCCCTAATATGTGGAAGCTAGGGAGAATGGGACTTAGAAGGGACTCCAGACAAAGGAGAAAACTTTAGTTGAGCAAAGAAGGCAACCTAACTGAGGGAGATGGGAGGGGGGAAGAGGGAAATACACTAATACACACGATGTATATACACAAACTTATCGGAGTCAATCACTATGCTGAGCATGGAAAGGAGGGAAGGGGGAGGGAATAGGGTGGGATTTGAGGGAGGGCTACATGAGCAATGTGTGCATGCATGCTTCTGATACCCTGACACTTATCAAAATGTATAACTACAATGCACCAATAAATGTAATAAATAAAAAAATGGAAAAAAAATAATAACCCTACAATCTTCCAGAAACAGGAGAAATCTGGTTCTCTAGATAGGGTTAGGAATCAGCATGGTTGACTCCATCATGCTGGAAGCTTAACTAATGCTTTCACAATCTGTTGGAAAAATATTTCTTAGCTAAAATTCTACATCCTGACATTCTTAAGCACACATGAGGATAGAATGAAGACATTTTCATGCATCAGAGGTCCTCAAATGTTTGTCTTCCATATACATATACTTTGGAAACTACTATGGGATATCCTCCACCAAAGTGAGAGAGCAAACAAAGAGAACAACCTGGATATTAGATTTGGGGCCAAAGAAAAGTGAAATCCACAAATGAGAAAAGTCCAGCAGACCTTAGGGCAGCAGCCGGGTCATGAGCCCAGAGGACGGCAGTGCACGAGCAAGTCCAGCAGGAAGATCTACTGGAAATAGTCAGAAACAAGAAACGATAGATCATTTAATGCACTATTAATTCCAGACTTTTTTTTTTTTTGCAGTCTTAGGGATTGGACCCAGGTGCACTCTACCACTGAGCTACATCCTGGGCCCTTTTTTATTTTTATTTTCTCGAGACAGGGTCTCACTAAGCTGCCCAAGCTGGCATCAAACTTGAGAACCTCCTGCCTCAGCCTCCAGAGTCCTGAGATTGCAGACATACGCCATAATGCCCAGGAGAAAAAAAAAGTGAAACATGAAAAAGACAAAATTGTATCTAGACCCTGATAAATCATATTATCATAATGTTAATGTGGTAGTTCCTGGGTATTGAGTTAATCAAAAAGGTTGGGAAATGAGAGGAAAAAACAATAGGGGAAGGGAATGCAAAAATACTGAATCTATATACTCCATATTTGAAGATCAGTAGATATTGTAAATAATGTTGAATAGTTTCCTTAAACTTCATGGAAAATGTAGCAACAAATAGTTTTAAGAGTTTAAAAGGGTCACATCCAGGGTTGGGGTTAGATGATGGTTTAACAAGGGGTTCCTTATATTAATTATAAGCATTATAGCAGTATTTTAAATCAAGAACTTACATTATTTTTATACAAAACAAAAGTAATGAAAATGGATATAGAAGCACTAGATGATTATAAGTAAGAGTGTGTCATGATCTGGTTTGTATTAAAAAACGTGTGGGAAAAAAAAGCAGGCTATAAAAGCATGTGTATAGAAAGTTTCTCTGAAAGAATATTGAACGATCAAAAGTCATTAATTCAAGGTAGCAGAATTTTGAGTGATTTCAAAAAGCCATGACTCTATCTTATCGTACTTTCAAACTAGCTTCTATTACAAGACTAATACCTGGAAAAAAAAGTGGTTGGAAGTCAGAGACACCCAGACAGGAGCTAATCAGATGAAACTCTACCTTGAGGGCTTCCGGCTTGTGCAAGGCAGGCTTTTCGTCTCCTTGATTTTGTTGTCTTTTGCCCTCTCTCTACATACTGTACAAGCTTAGGTCTCATAAAATCGAGATCAGCCCCTAGATTTATGTTCAAATTTTAAACCTATTACTAATTAGCATGTGATCTTAGGGAACCCGCTTTAAAACTTAGGTGACTTCTGTATAATTTCCCTATTTGGAACGTGAAGATCTTAATGTTTCTATCTCAGAGTTATATTGTAAGGATTAGGATTACCTACTAAAAGTATAATATTCTTTACTGGGCTCAGCATATAATGGACACTATAAATGTTAGTTCCTCTCTTTTTAACATCTTTTATAATGATACACTTTAGGATGAATTTTATGTTTCTTATGATTCCAGAGGGGACCTTCAACTGTTGCTCTGTGTGCGCACGCGCGTGTGTGTACGTGCATGCAACCATGCCTATCTTCAAATTTCTTTAGTTTTATAAAGACACCAGTAATAGATTTGGGGCTCGGCCGAATCCCCATCTTTACTTGATTCATGTGCGAAGACCCTATATTTCTAAACAAGGTCACATCTATAGGAACCTGCTGTTAGGATTTCAACCCACAGCACATACCAAGGATTTTAGCTATCTTGTGATACACTCAACTTCAAGTTTTATTGTCTTAATCGGTAAATTTTTCTAATTTCCAGGAAAAAATAATGAAAGGTGCTGTGAAAACTTAACAGAAATTTAATAAGCCCAATAGCACTTTTTCACGTGAAAGTAAATTTTTAGGATTTTCCTATTTTAATGATATTACATATGTTTTCATTAATATGCGCAATCTAAGGAGTAGTAGGGTCACACAAGGGATTCTGGTTGATAATGGAGAATCCTTAGCGGAATAAGGGAAGTGGTACAAGGGAAGGGGGAGGGCAAGAAAGAAGGGAATTAATGGAATTACTATCATAAATAATATGTACATGTGAAAATATACCAACATCATTCTTGGTACTTCATATGGGTGGGGGGAGGCGGGGGGGCGCTAAGAGCTGTGTGCATGTATGTTAACATCAAATAGATATTCATTGCGATGTAAGACTCCAATGCACCAATAAAAGCACGTTAAAAAAAATAAAAATCAGTTTTCAGAATATGGATGCTGAGTTTGCATTTTCTACTATGGAAGCAAGAATTTATAAACAAATATCACAGGATCAATAATGGCTTCTCCTAACTTTATAAAAACAGACATATTTTAGCATGTGTTAAAGAGCACTAAATTACCAATGTACTTTTTCCTCACTCATGCTATAAAATAAGCTGGTTACTAAGGCCTGAATCTAAGGTTTACTTTGGAAATGTGTGACAATATCTTTGTATCTTAAACCCCAATTCATGAGTCATACCCAGGATCCCCCTGAAGCTACCAGGATGAAAAAGTTTACCATAGCTAAGTGGTTTAGGTTAAAATGATGGGCATGCCACAAAATACACTTAATGGGTCTGCGTAAAAATCAGTCTGTGCAATTAAGTTAGAAGTGCATATTCGAAGATTGTAGTGAAAGCAGTGCTTATCTAAAGAGAAAAAACTATCTCAGATGATGAAAGTAGCAGCTTTCTGACTTATAAATATATCTGTATTTGACTGTTTAGTTCATGGAAGGAAAAAGTATACATGCATATATCTGATTTTTTTTCTTTTTTTTGCCGTACCGGGGATTGAACCCAGGGGCATTCTACCTCCGAGCTACACCCCCGGCCCTATTTTTATCCTTTATTTTGAAACTGGGTCTCACAAAGTTGTGGAAGGCCTCACTAAGTAGCTGAGGCTGGCCGCGAACCTGTGATCCTCCGGTCTCTGCCTCCCAAGAACTGGGATTACAAGCGTGCGCCACCATGCCCGGCCTTTATCTGATTTTTTAAAATTCTATATCTAACAATTGCTATGTATCTGCTTCCAACAGAACTAGTGTTTCTACTACTTATCTTTCGAAGCACTAAATATCATCTAATGATCAAATTGAGACTTTTAACATTGACATATGTAGTTGAGCTTTCAGAAAAAAATCACCTTGGGTATTTTTTAAATTTCATAATGGTGCGCTTTATCCTTATTTTACTTTTTTTTTCCTTTTTGCCGTACCGGGGATTGAACCCAGGGGGGTTCTACCTCCGCGCTACACCCCCGGCCCTATTTTTTTTTTTATACTTTATTTTGAAACCGGGTCTCACGAAGTTGCGGAGGGCCTAACTAGGTAGAGAGAGAAAGAGAGAGAGAGAGAGAGAGCTGAAGCTGAGGCTGGCCACGAACCCGGATCCTCCGGTCTCCGCCTCCCAAAGTACTGGGATTACAAGCGTGCGCCACCACGCCCGGAAATCCTTATTTCAGTTTAAATACAAGGCATAGGTAGGTTTTCTACAGGGATATTTTAAGTTCCTTGACAGCAGGCATGGAGACCTACTTGACTACTGTGCCTTTGGAGCTTAGCACAGCCTGGCACACAGTAGGTAGCTGTAAATGTCTTTGAATGAACGGTACTGGCAGGATGACAATGGAGTGTTTACCTGTAGCTACAAAACACCCTCGTAATTCCACGAGTTAAGTGGAGAGTGGAGAATGTATCTTCTTAGGCATCTATGGACTTGTTCTGAAATATCCTGGCATGACTTTTAAACCCAGAGGCGCCTACGATGGTACTCTATTATTTTACGTAAAAAAAATAATTCTGTTTCAACTAGGGTCCAGGCAGGAAACAAATGAGGTGTCGGGGAGAGTCTAACAAAGAACTATTTAGACAGGAGTGAGCAGAGTTCAGGGAACTGGAGAAGGGATTGTGCTGTGGGTAGGACAGGGCTGTTGTCACGCCTCTAGACTTCCAGGGGCTAGGCGAAGGAGCAGTTACAAACCCCAAGAGAACTGTCCATGATGACCACAGCCACTAAATTGTCCATCCACAGGGGGAGTGAGGCAGATAATTACCTGTTCTCCATCTCCTCCTGCATCTGGATCTCCTGTTGGTGCCTTATTGGCCATATCCAAATGGAAGTCAGTAGAAAATACAGTCAACAAAGGGTCACAGAATAGGGTGCAAAGAGACAGAAAGTGAATCTGGAGGGACAAAGAAAGCATGTCTGGTGGGCTATTCTTCATGACATTTATCCTAAAGAATTAAGAAAAACTTCTTAAACACTCTCTTAAAGGTATTTATTTATAAGCTTGGCAGATGTTTAGAGAAATGCTAGAGACTTATAGGCTTTCTAGTTTAGGACACCTAAAATTGGTATCCCCCCATATCATTCATTCACTATTTATCCAGAGCTTATAATGTGCCAGGAACTACTCGGATGGTGAAAAGACAGACAAATCAGACAGGCCCCTATGACTAGGACGTTCACATGTTAGAGCGACATGGACAATAATAACTGGACAGATAAGCAGGATAATGATAGATAATAAGTACCACAGAGAAAGCGTGGAAAGAAGATAGGACACAGCTGTACGGATCATTTCAGAAAATGATGGAGAAACCTCTCTGAAAAAGAAAGGTAAGGAAAAGCACAAGTTACCTTACTTTCTTCAACACTAGTTGGTGGGTTGTGAAAATGACCAAAATAGCAATTTAAAAAAGGCATGGATAGGTTGCAACTGCTTGGAATGCATCACACATACTAAGTAAGAAAGTGCTGTGTAGAATGATGTCTCATTTGCCTATTTACAAGCTACGTATGGGTCTTTAATGTACAGTATATTCCCTAGGTAGATAACAATCTAATACTGCTGAGTCTAATCTGACTTATCTGTTACTCATCCCCACCTCCAAATATCTCCCATCTTTCCCTTTGGAACAAATAGTCAATCAATAGCCAACTCCCCTTTTTCACTAATTTCTTTTCTGAACATCCCTTTCCTCCTAAATGAAATCTGCCACCACCCCTGGCAAGGCTCCAAAGAGGAGAGCAGTTTGTTGTTTTGTTTTCTCTGCACATGCCTCGGGGACCGGAGAAGGGGAAGATGTGTGTCTTGCTTGTTCTCCACTAATGCTCCAAACATTCTCCGTCCTTCTCATTCCAATACTCCAGGTTCTTTGAGGCCGATGCCAGCAGTCGGTATTGACTGCCATCCCGTCTCCTGAGTTTCACTTCCCAACATCCAGCTCACTCCCTTTCACTCGTGGTGACTTTATTAGTTGTTCCCTTTCTTTTTCATCTCATTCTGGGACAGTTTTGCTGCCTCAATATCTTCTCAGATGATCTAGCAAATAGTTTGGCTTCTTAATTCTTTTGCTTATTTTTACCCTATCTCATTTACCAACACCTGTGGTCTTACCACACTATCATCATCAAACACCAAACATCAAACCCAAACACCACAAGAATTTCTATCTCAATCTTTGGACTATTATTGCTACCTCTTACCCACTAAATTACTTATTCTAGTTCTGCTCCAGTGATTCTAAGCGGTCATTGAGACCTTTAATTCTTCACCACTTTTTTTTTTCTGTATTAACTGTGGTCCTCTAATTCTCATTGCTGTGGTCATTAGCTTAGATTTCATGGCCAATAATTAAAATCACTTTGTTGAAAAACACATTACTTTGCATGCATCTCTCTCCTTCCTTTAATCCCTGCCTGAGAAAACACCTATTATAGTAAATTCCAGCTACTCCCCTATCAATACTTGAGCATATTGTTGGGAAAAAAGAAACACACATACCACTTCCAAGTGGGACAGTGGGGCCAAGAGGGAGGAATAAAAGAGGGCTAGAAAAAGGAAGTTTTAAATTTATCTATGAAAAGATTTGAGGATTATGGCACTGGTGTGGAGATTTATGGGTAGAGAAAGAATAAGCTGGGTTGATTTGCAGAAAGAAGGAGACTTATTGAGAACATGGGAATTATTTTCTGCCCAGTAATTCTCCTTAAACATCTCCCCAAAACATCTTTTAAAAAATATCAGAAATGTGCCTGATGAATAAAATTTGCATGAAGTTAGTAGTATAAATTGAGAATCATGAGTCACTGTTTTATGTGTTCATCAGTAAAAATTCTTTGAAATTATCAAGTTTGTCAACAATAAGCCTAAAATAATGCTTGCTTATTTGATTATGGTGAGTTGTTCCTACTGACATGGGGCAAACATTAACCATCTGAACTTTCATGAAAGAAAATATAATGAAAAGAAATCAAGACATGTTAATTAAAGAAAGGAACAAACGAAGATAAAAGAAAAAGGACAGAGAATGTGACGGTCAAGAATTCCTGATTCACTCTTTTAATGGCATTGTGTTCAAGGAAACTCCAGTTAGACTTTCTAAATTTAAATCTAGCTAGTACATTTTCCGGATTTGAACTTGGATATCTTATTTAAAGTCTCTAAGTCACTTGTCTGTAAAATTAGTTTTCTGGGGGGAGGATCAACCTTGAAAAATCCATATAAAACCTGTATTAGTCACATCTTTTGAGTTGTAAGAAACTCTACACAAATTAGCCCAATTTAAGAAAAAAAAATACTGAGTCAGTACTGGGAATTCCAAGAAGAGTTGGATCCAGGGTTTCAAAATCTCTGTGGGCTTAGTTCTCAGACAGACTTTTTCTATGTGAACAGAAGGAGGAGGGATCCCGGTAGCCTATAACCTTTATTCTTATATCTCATCATCCAAAGGAAATTAAGACACTCTTCCATTTTTGAGAAAGACTGTAATTACTTCTGCCTTGATCACATGACTATTCCTAAACCAATCACTGTGTCCTGAGGAGTATAGAACTGCCAGTTATGGATTATCTTATTTACATATCTAGGAATAGATAGAACATCATAATTGACAGTCTTACTAGGAACACATGGGGATAGAAGAGATGGTTCCCTGAAGGAAGGCATAAAGGCAGACAAAAAACTTGGTGTCCACCATTCAATTAAATTGCCTTATCTACGAGAAAAAAAAACAAAGATATTTTAAGAGAAGATATATATCAAGCAGGAATAAAATGTTACCTTACTCTTTCTCCCCTTCTTACTCTTTCCTTTCTTTTCTTCCTTCTCTCTAATTTCCAAAATTTCCTCTTGCATTATCTGAGTCAGACTCTGCATTTTCCTTAGAAATCACTTTAATTCTGCATTCCTGTGGCAGAGCTAAAGTAAGTAAAATATTGGCTGAAACTTTTAAGTGATTCTAGTTGAGAAATTAAATACTGTGATAAATTTCTGTGGTGCATTATAGTCATTGTATCCAGCAAACAAACATTGAATTGTGGAAGCCAAAGCCAAAATTGTTTATTAGCCAAAGTCTAATAAATGTAATTCTTCTCAGAATAATCTGAGTGTTATTTACAAGTATATTTGCTTTAATGTTGCAACTAAGTGCAAACATGAAACAAACTTCTTTCCTTTAAAATATTTTGGGCCCAAAAGACAAGAATAAACAGATTAGAGGTAAAAACTTAAGTTCTTATTACTGGTCTAACAGTATGTTCTCTGAATTGAGCTAGGTACCCTACTTTGACCCTAACTGGCAAAGTATTGCTTTGAGAAGTCTTTAAACTGAGCACTAAACCATTCATTGCACACACATAAACCTGTAATTTACATTATTGTAATATGAAACTATGTTATAATACTATTTTTTTCTTCCGATGTACCTTTCAAGAGAGATTATTAATGTAAAAATTACCAAACCTCTCAATTTCAGCATCTGTATAGTCTGGATATGTTAAGGATCCTGAGACACTAACCACAGTATCTGGTACATTAGGTGCTCAACATAGGTGAGGCAAAGTTTTAATTGTACTGATCATAAATTGTCCTGAGAGAACAGCTAATAGGGTGCAGTGGTGTATAGCAACTCTAAACAAGAGGGATGGGCCAAAGATGTTTCTCAAAGACACAGAAGTATCACAGGGTGTGGCATATTACAATTCTTTGGGAAACTGCTGTCCCAGAAAAGAGCCCTGCCTTTATGATAGATGAGGTGGCATCAAACAGACCTGAAGAATCCAAGCAGAAAATGAAGCTCATTTTGTTTAAAAATGTTATTAACCAACTCTAATAAAAATTAAAGTATCTTTATAAGATTATACTGTGGCTACTGATTACCTAATGAACTTTGCAGTTATAAATTCCCACAAAGCTAGTGCTCATAGCGAGGCTAATTTTTGCAATACAAAGTATAAAGAATATTTATTAAGCTGAATTCCTGCCACTATCAATCATCCTCAACCTCCTCATCAATAAAAATCAGTTATTAAGCTCCTGTCAGTGGGGCTGTCTAGAGAACTGAGCCCATTATGAGAGCATGAGAAACTTAAAATATTAAGTATCTCTGAAAGTATCCACCACAGATCCACCACAGAGAGATAAATAATGTTGCTGGAAGGTCAGAGTTCAGAAATTTTGTACAGAGATGGGAAGATGAAACAGAAGACTTCTTCTGGGTTTCATCCGGCTCAGTTAAGGCTATTTGTAGCATATGGCTCATCCAAATCAATCACACATATAGCTACCCTTATGTTTAAGATGGTGCCACAATTATCATAATTCTGTACAGAGAAATTGAAGCTTCCTCTGGGAAAATTATGTGGACATTACAATTTTATATGACTGACTGGAGAATAAATATGGCGCTATCATAGATCTGAACTTCCTTTTATAATATATAACTGTAAATATGATATTAATACATCTAGCTTACCTGATTCCACACAGTAGCATGACTTCACTTCATGGTTTTGTTATTCAAGTAAAATTTACACAAAAGCACACCAGAAATTTAATATAGAATCCAGGTGCAGGGATTGTAAAATAGCAATTACTTTGGGTTTCTTGGGATGAACAGATTAATAGACCAGGTTAGTGTCACCTTCCATTACACTGTTGCTGTTACACAATTTATGAAACCACTTATTGATATTCATTTCTACCATAGTTAATTTACTTTAAACATATTGATGAAGAAGGCAATGCAGGGACTTTTGAGTAATGAAAGTTGGTAGGTAGACGTATGCATAATTGGGGACACTAACCCAGTAGACTGCTCACTGTTCTATTGGCTTCAGGACAAATCGCTAGCTTTCCCATGGAGATCTCTGCTAGGCAATGGGTGCTGCAGGAGGCCACACCCTCTGAGCACCTCCTCCCTCAGCTCTTCCACTATGGCCTTCACCCAACACCATCAGTCTCGCTTTCGCAAACCTGTGTATATCATGTGTTCTAACCTAAGATGCTGCACTCCTTTAAATTGCTGCTCAGATTCCTTTATCTAAGAAAGGAATTTCCCAAGTTTAAAGGGATAAGCATACAAGGTTTTAGTCACATAATAAATCATTTTAGTCTGACTTTATGCCATGGCCTATCCAAATAGGTCAAATTAGAACGGAACAACTGGAAACTGTCAGAAAGAATGGTGTGACCAGCCTTGCAGTGGCCCAAGTCTCAGTTCTTCATCTCCTCCCTAAGTTTCTCCATTAAATCCAGGACTAAATTTGTTTTGAATAAGGTGGAAACCACTATGTCAGCAAATAGCATTCTGTAAATATGAAGAATGGATTCATTTTTCTGAGTCATGGTATTATTTTACTTAGTAATGGTGAAATAAAATATTACTAATAAACACAATCCCTCAAATTATCCTTAGAAGGGGTAGTTTATTGCAGAGTAGATTCAGCTATATTTTTTTCCAAAAGCTAAATTATGTGAAAATTTGAAGTAACATGGCTTTTTCAATAATGGGAAAAACACAGTAGTTGTGTTAGTTTATTTTAAAATATATATTCAGTATATATTTTAAATAACCACTTGGCTCTACAGGAATTTCATATTTCAGTAACCAGGTAACATTTAAAAATATAGTGACTTATCACCTATGCACGATAAGGGTAATGGTGTTGTAACTATGGGAACAACTTCTGATCAAAAATACTGTCAAGACGCAGACCTTCTTATGAGTGTGGCATTCTGGGTTCACACACCCTTCTAGGTGTGGTGTAACTTTTTTCATTCCTTATAAAATCTAAATACTAAATATAAATAATGCTTACAATGCACATACCACTTAGTTTACGCTAGAACAGATGGATAAGTTTCAATAGCAGAAAGCCACAGTTCTGATTTTATAGCAGCCTTTACAGATCACTTATTCATTTCATTCATATATCAATGCTTGGAGGAAACTTATTGCACACAGTATCATAGAACGTCAAATGACACAATTTGTCATTTTGAACAAGCATTCTCTTTATAGTGGCGGCACAAGCCTACACATTTGATTCCAGTAAAAGTTCCTTTATCTCCATTGACAATCACTGTAATTTTTAAGATATATTCCTAACTCCAATAGGCTTTTGTCCAAAGAAATAGCGGGCAAGTCTGAATTACGACGTTAAATAGGAGGGGCTTTGTTGTGTTTTCTGACGTCTGAATAATTTCCCAGATTCATTCCCCATCAGTTACTATACCAATCAGGTTGCATTTTAGGGTGTCTACTATACATAGGAGAAGGAAAATTCCCTGTGCCCAATTACGATCTATTTGGGTCATCTTGAAATATAAAATATACACGACATAATATAATCGAGTGTTAAGTGGTGTGATGAAACGGGAAAGAGCTAAATCCATAATAATGCCAAATTTGGTGGAGATGTCAGTATCACCTGTTTTTATGGGTGGTCAAAAAAATGAGGAGGAAGAGAAGAAAGAAATGTTTAGAGGGAAAAGACAATGAACTCTGGTAGAGGGGTGGCCAGACTGAAAATGTTTCCGAGAAGTGGAACAGATTGCTCTGACCAGAATTCAATGGAAAATATTTGTATATTATTTGAGTGAGTGTGGATAATAAAGGACCTTAACATGCTGGTAGTAAGTGGATCTAGATGAGCAATCCTTGTGTAGTAATTTTGTAGAATTTTCAATAAGTACGCGGGACACTTATTGTGTGAGGAATCTTGAGACAGTGGATTGGAATGGAGATAAACAGGACCTCACAATCAGGTAGAGGTAATTCTTCCTAATTCCAGATAAAATTATAGCAAGTAATTAGTTGCTTGTAGAGAAATAAATTGGAAAAGTCATCAAAATCAAAGGAGATAGTTATTCTGATCTAAAAATGACAGTCTAGTGGAAGCATTAAAAATAATTCTAAAGTTTATTGGGCTAGCCAGATAGGTACACTCCTATTCCACAGCTGGGCAAGACCACATCTTACTGTAATGCTTTGACTACAGCATTATTGTGTCTAGAATGCGCTTCCTCTTTCTTGCTCCTATCACCATAATAGCACTTGGTATTTACAGAGCATTTTATACATATGACTTTATTAAATAGTTAGGCCTTGTCTTACTGATGGGACTATAAAAAGTGATTTTCTCAATCACATAAACTATAATAACACACATACCACTTGATTACTCATTCAAGCCATTAAGGTCTCTAATACATCTATTTAAAGAAAGCATTTGAAACTTTAAAATGTGGAGCTCACCGGGGGTGGGGGCACACACCTGTAATCCTAGTACTTGGGAGACTGAGACAGGAGGATCGCAGGTTCACAGACAGCCTCAGCAATGTAGCAAGACTCTCAGCAACCTAGCAAGACCCTTTTCAAAACAAAAAAAATGAAAAGGGCTGGGGTTGTAGCTCAGAGGTAGAATATCCCTGGGTTCAATCCCCAGTAACACACACATACACACACACACACACACACACACACACACACACACACACACGGAGCTCAGTCATAAAGTAATACCTGGCAATTGCTGCTGGGTGATAGCTATTCCTATGTTGACATGTTGTACGGTCATATTAGAGATTAAGCTTGTTTTAGTCTTCACACTTTTGCTCAGTCTTTCCTAGGGAAGGTTTATGATTTTTATACCTTACAATCTTCTCATTGTGTGTTGATAGAAATTCACCCATTTGCTCTTTGGCCTTATGCTGAGAGAGAGAGATACCCTTGAATGGCCTCTCAAGGGGTCCACATTTTGGCATGAGTATGTGTTCTTTGCACACACATTCTGTTTTCCAGGCACAATGCCCAGTTTCATTTACATTTTTGTTTATTATTTCTTCAGCATTCCAAGTGCTTTTCAGCTGGCTGCTTTCAGATCATGGTCACATTTGGCTTGCTAGTCTTTAAAGGGGACAATGTCATTTTAAGATGGAGCATATCTAAACCTGACATGTGATAAAATGTATAATTCTGAGTCCTTCATGCTGGGCCATTTATTTGCTTACCAAAACATTCCCTGCATGCAGTGGGGCTACCCAAAGGAAAAGGAACCTTTCTGAGGTTCATACTTGCACATTCTGGCTTGGCAATACCTTGGAATAACAAAAATTAGGGGAAAAGAGAGAAATCAGATCCATGGGAAAGCAAGCAATATGACGCTTATTGACCAGGTTTAAATGCAAGTGATTTGTTTATTTTTCTGGTAACTTAGTTTGAGTCATGAGGTTTACATGCAGTTAAGGTAATAATCTGTATGAAGTATGTGTGAGCATGATGTATGTGAAAGAGAAAGAAATTGAGAAAAAGAATATTGACTTTCCTTCATAAACTGCCTAAATAAAAGATATGCATTCAGTAATCTCAGTACTTGAGATGTTGAGACAGGAGAATCAAGACCAACCTCAGCAATTTAGTGAGATCAAAATAAAAAATAAAATGGGGGGGTGTAGCTTGGAGATAGAATACCCCCCGGGTTCAATCCCCAGTACCAAAAAAATGAAAGAAAGAAAGAAAGAGAGGGAGGGAGGGAGGAAGAGAGAGAGAGAGAGAGAGAGAGAGAGAGAGAGAGAGAAGAAAGAAAGAGAGAGAGACAGAAGAAAGAAAGAAAGAAAGAGAGAGAGAGAGAAAGAAAGAAAGAAAGAAAGAAAGAAAGAAAGAAAGAAAGAAAGAAAAGCTATGCATTCAGTCCTAATTGAGTGAGGTGAATAGCATGAAACAGTCCAACTTACACTAAGGTAACTCATCGAGTGTTAGCAATCTCAGCAGGAGGCTCATCTCTATGGTGACTCACTTCAATTTTACTTAAAAATATTTCTGTATTTATGGCATTGTGAAAGACACTACTATGGATGCCAAGATAAACAGAAGTTTAATTAGGGCAAAAGGAATGACAATCACATAAGCTATCTCTACAAATAAATGGACTTCCATTAAAGTAAGGGGCCCTGGGGAGACAGTGTCTTGTGCATCTGGTACAGTGAGAAATGCAGAGATGTCAGCAATGGATGACATTGACAAGGTGGGCAAGAGTACTGTAAAGTATTGTGTGCTATTTAGAAGAATTTATTTATTTATTTATTTATGTATTTATTTATTTATTTATTTATTATTTATTTGCGGTACTGGGGATTGAACCCAGTGGCATTCTACCTCTGAGCTACACCCCCAGCCCGGTTTATTATTCTTTATTTTGAAACAGGGTCTCACTAAGTTGCGGAGGGCCTCACTAAGTAGCTGAGGCTGGCCGCGAACCTGTGATCCTCCTGTCTCAGCCTCCCAAGTACTGGGATTACAAGCGAGTGCCACGATGCCCGGCTTTTAGAAGAATTTAGAATCTATCACACTCTGTTCTGTATAGAGTAATCAGTGTGGAAGTTGTTATTTCAATATGAGCCATGATTTTTTGTTTCTGGTCTTTATTCTCCTCTCCATTCCCCATCAAATCTGAAATAAGGGGAGTAGGAAGGCACCCCCCTTAAATCTTTGTTAAGAGTCTCATGAAGTTTGTAGGGTGGGAAACTAGTGCTTCATAGTTCCAATTTGGAAATAGACATAGTTGGCTTCATCACCCAGTAAGATTTCAAATTCTTAGGCTCTTAATTAATTTAGACTGCAGGTGGTCTCTGCTTGTAGACTTGTTCGTCTAACCTGAATTTCTGCTGATTTTTTTGAGGAAATTGTTGGAAGTTTTAAGAAGCCACCAGAAGACAATAATATTCTGGGTTTTTTCCTACTTATTTACTGGAGACTACAGCAATGCCTTACACTTCAGCTGTCTTCCAAAGTGTAGTAGGCAATACGTTGACCACATATTTTGCCATTTATTAGCAAAGGTTGCCGGCTTTTCAAACCTCAATATTTATGTCCTCTCACCTTTACTAAGACAATGCTGCCTTTTTTGGTTTTGTTATTTGTTGCACTCACTCCTATCACATTTTGGCAATTAATATAAATAATTAACAAACATGAAAAAAATTGATCTTATTAGTTTTCAAAGAAAAGTTTTAAAAATGCAGTTCAAGCTGGGCGTGGTGGCGCACGCTTGTAATCCCAGTACTTTGGGAGGCGGAGACCGGAGGATCCGGGTTCGCGGCCAGCCTCAGCTCGCTTGCGCTCTCTCTCTCTCTCTCTCTCTCTGTCTCTCTCTCTCTACTTAGTGAGGTCCTCCGCAACTTCATGAGACCCAGTTTCAAAATAAAGTATAAAAAATAGGGCTGGGGGCGTAGAGCAGAGGTAGAACGCCCCTGGGTTCAATCCCCGGTACCGCAAAAATAAAAAAAAAAATTGCAGTTCAAGAATGGAGATTATCAGAGGAAGATGGCAACAGAGTACATGAGCCTGTCTCAAACTCGTCTTGGGGAGCTCCGAACTGAGCAGCATTCCACATCGTAGGCTACCCACATGGGAGGTGGGAACTAAAGAGAGAAACTCAATAATACCTATAAGGCCAACACCAAGGCTGAAAAAGGAAAAAAAGCAACAAATCGGAGACAGGAGAACAATAGCACAGAATCATACAGTCCCACAAGGACAGGACAGAGGAGGACAACCACATCCACGTCCCTGTCCCTCCCAATCTCTATTCCACCACGCGCCTGCAGGCAGAGATGAGTGCAAAATCCTCACAGGTTAACTGAAAACAGACCATAAAAAAGGGGTGGGAATACACAGCCTGTGGCTGCACGCTGCACACAAAACTCTGAGGAATACACAAGGTTTGAAAGCTGCAGACCCACCCAGCCTTCTCTGTGGAGAACGTGGAGTACCGTGCGTGCTTTGGGACAGACCCTGCTACCTGGGTCCTGACACTTGGCGCCCGTGCAGACAGAGAGACACCAGGCCAGGGTCTTGCTGCAGGAGACCATAGCATTGAGATTGCAAACTGACGTCTTTGCTATAGGTTTCTGAGCAAGCAGGACCACTTGGAACGTGCTTGAGAACCTACTGTCGTAAGTGGACCTTAAACAGCTGAAAGAATTCATGCAGACCCAAGAGGGCTGCAGAGAGCAAATGCAAGAGTTTTTTTTATTGTTGTTATATATTTTTTTTCTCTTCACCTTTTTATTCTCTATGTTTCTTTGGAGGGTTTTTTTTTTTTTTTACCCTTTTGTATGTTTTTTCTCTTTCCTATCTTATTCCTTCTCTCCTTTTTTTCTTTTTCTTTTTTCGTTTGTGGTAAAGAGGATTGAGCCTAGGACCCTAGTAAATGCTGGGGAAGTGCCCTGGGCCACACTCCCAACCCCCAGCCTAGAAGAGCCTCCTCCCCGCAACTAGCAGGGGCCAGCCCCTCCCTGTACCTCTGTCCTAGTCTGCTTACTTAGCCAAGTAGGAAACAGAGCAGGCTGGGGAGCAACTTTCACATCTCTTCCAAGCAGACCTTAAACCCAGAAAAAAAAAAAAAAAACCAGCAAGGAAGTATCCAAAGCCACAAGGGAAATCAGCTGTTTTCCAACCAGGAAATTTTACTCATTTCCAATTAAGCAATACTTAAGGTTCCCTTTTATTTTTTCTCTTTTTCTCTTCCTCTACTCTTGTGTGTATACATGCGAGAGATTGTGCTGTTTTGTCTGTCGGACTCCTAGTGAACCTGTCTGCCAGTGCCTTGTATTAAGTCCATTTCCTATCACTATACCTAAGTATTCTACATTGACTACTAGAATTCTCCTTTATTTTCACTATCGCTAATCTTTACTATATATTACCTAACTACACTCAAACTCTTATTCTACTTGATTCTATTTTCTACTTTACCCTATTCTTGCATTCCTTACTCTAGTCTCTTCCTCCTCTCTCACCCTTCGCCTTTGACTACAATACAATTTTCCCTTGTATATACCAGCTGACTACTGTATTTTTGCTGTATCTTCATATAGTAAAGCGGACCAGTGATCTCTGAGAGGCCTTCTATGAGGGAATTAATCTTATCCAGGAGGGCTCTATCCTTGGGAATTAATCATCTCGCTCAGGACCCTCCTCCAAACCCCTTCACAATGGGGATTAGGTATCAACATACCAGTTTTGGTACAACACAAACATTCAGTTCATAGTTCTATCAGAATATAAAAATGAAAAATACACAAGAAAATTTCTACACATTTACTCAATGGAATATTAGGAAATTATTAAAAATATAAAGACTTGCAATATGTAAAAGCACTCACTATATATTATTATCTAGGATATAAAATTGCATGTGCATGATTGCAAGCAAGTGAAGTTATATATTAAAAATTTTTGGATGGGATTATAGCAAAATGATTATAATTGTTCTTTTGGATGGTGAGATCATATCATTCTTCTAAAATTTCCAAGTTTTCTCCAGGAAAAATATCTAAAGAAGTGTGGTGTATAAAGTGGTCTAGCCGGGCATGGTGGCGCACGCTTGTAATCCCAGTACTTTGGGAGGCAGAGACCGGAGGATCCGGGTTCGTGGCCAGCCTCAGCTCTCTCTCTATCTCTCTCCCTGTCTCTCTCTCTCTCTCTCTCTCTCTCTCTCTCTCTCTCTCCTTAGTGAGGCCCTCTGCAACTTTGTGAGACCCGGTTTCAAAATAAAAGATAAAAAGTAGGGCCGGGGTGTAGTGCGGAGGTAGAACGCCCCTGGGTTCAATCCCCGGTACC